>ML112125.1:0-84512 GCA_003697995.1 Taxidea taxus jeffersonii
CCTGTGCTACATTAGGGTTTTTTTTTTTCTTATTTCTAGGGCCCCTCAGTATTTGTTAGTTTTTTCATTCATAATTTTTAAAAATTTATTAATTTTTATAGCCATTTTAAGTTCACAGCAAAATTAAGTGGAAAGAATAGGCCATTATTTTTTCCAGGAAAACTACAAACTTTATGAGTTTCATATATCTGGTTGATTTCATAGAGCCCTTACTTGTGTTATTACTCATTATATTACTTAATCACTGTGTATCATCACTCTGTATTGTACTTAACTGTAATGGACTGCATAATTTAAGTTAGCACTACTTCAGCAGTTCTTCAGTGGTTCTCTAGTGACCAGAGAAAATATGGAAGGCTGGATAAGAAATCTATTGCCCCTACATATCTCTCAAGGCACACAGTAGTTTTTCATGGACTAAATGGAAGAATGAGCTCTGCAGAGTATGTTATCCAATTTGTTCAGTGTGGCAGACATCTTGCTACCTGGTTCTTATCTCCTTCTAGATACATGGTAGGACTATACTGTCTCACCCTACTGAAGTATATGTGTATGGCCATATCACATGCCCTGACCAATAAAATGTGAAAAGTTACATATATAACTTTCAGATAGAAACATTACTTTTCTAGTTTTCTATACCTTTCTATTCTTCTGTCACTGCAATCATGAAAGCATGTGTTTATATTCAATTCTATTATATTCTATTATATTCAATTCTAAATGTGTTTAAAGAAGACAAGCACATGGACTGTTTCCCAGACTCAAAATGGACTTCATGGTAGAAAGACATAAACTTTGGGCTTTAAGCCATTGAGATTTATGCCACAGAGTGGTTATTATTGCAGTATCATCTACTCTATTTTGACTCATGTAAATATGTAAAGCTATCTGAACAAATAAAAATGAAATCTAAATCTATTTACCCACCACTCTTCAAATATCTCTCTAAATAAGGAGTTGATTGCATTTCTTTTCATCTTTACTTACTAATTTGTTAAGATGCATTTAGGATTTACTGTTTGTATGGAACTAGACAAGTTGTTGGGGAATAAAAATAATAAATTGGTTAGGTATGGTCCCTAACCTGATATAATTGGTATTCTTGTATAAAAGACCAAAAATAGAAAATAAAAATAATTCAACAAATGAAACAAGTATAGAGTGTTATAACAGCCATAAAGGAAACAAGTAAGGGTCTAACAAAGAGTAACAGGGAATTTACTTTAGATAAGGTAGTCAGAAAAATGTCCTTAATGTGATGAAGTTTAATCTGAGCCCTGAAGCCTGAGGGGGAAGGAAAGCCATGAGAAGTTCTGAAGGCAAAAAGCACAGGTTTCCTAACTTGTTAATTTTAGCCATTCTGACTGCTGTGAGGTGCACAGATATTGGCGAGGATGCAGAGAAAGGGGAAGTCTCCGGCACTGTTCGTGAGAATGCAAGCTGGTACAGCCACTCTGGAAAACAGTATGGAGGTTCCTCAAAAAGTTGAAAATAGAGCTATTCTACAACCCAGCAATTGCACTACTGGGTATTTACCCCAAAGATACAAATGTAGTGATCCGGAGGGGTACATGTACCCCAATGTTTATAGCAGCAATGCCAAACTATGGAAAGCACCTAGATGTACATCAACAGATGAATGGATAAAGAAGATGTGGTATATATGTATGTGTATACACACACACACACACACACACACACACACACACACCAATGGAATGTTATGTAGCCATCAAAAATGAAATCTTGCATTCGCAACGATATGGATGGAACTAGAGGGTATTATGCTAAGTGAAATAAGTCAATCAGAGAAAGATAATTACCATATGATCTCACTGATATGTGGAATTTGAAAAGGCAGGCAGGGGGCTCATAGGGGAAAAGAGGAAAAAATGAAACTAGAGAGGGAGACAAACCATAAGAGATTCTTAATCTTAGGAAATAAACTTAGGGTTGCTGGAGGGGAGGGGAGTGATGGATGGGGTAGCTGGGTGATGGATACTGGGAAGGGTATGTGCTATGATGAGTGCTATGAATTGTATATGACTGATGAATCACAGACCTGTACCCCCGAAACAAATAATACATTTATGTGTCAATAAACAAATAAAAAATTAAAAATAAAAGCTTGACACTTAAAAAAAAATAAAAGCACAATTATATACTGTTAAACAACAACAACAACAACAAAAAAAAACAGGTAACAGCATGTGCAGGTGCCCTAAGGTAAGAGAGAATTTTGCTGTTCAGAGAAACTGAAAAATCAGTGTGGCCATAGTCAGGTAACCAGATTTCCAGATAACTAGTACCATTCTAATTTCCTGTTCTCTAAACTATGGTGAGATCCCCAGATTTCCTGATGATATTTTCCTGTGGAAAGGACATTTAACATTATTCATGGTGAAAAATTCTCTCAACTGTGACTTCATGGTTTACCGACCAAAAAATTTTTTGAGGAAATTCAGAAAACAAGGGAAGGACATAAAATACAAAAGCTATTTACACATAAATTTATAAAAAGCCTTGACTTGAAAGAAAGAAGAGAGCAACAATATTCCACAGAGAAAAGTAGTTAAGTTGTGTTGCTTGACATTTATAGTCACAGTCAGGTGGATTTTTCCCACATGGTGGTGAAGTCATTCCAATGTAAAGAAATTGAAAAGAAGTGCAATCTTAAATCATACCTGTCATAAAGAAACAGAATTTAAAAAATAAAAAATAAAAAAACAAGTTGGTTAAATCCCCCTCAAGTATTCTCAGAAAATTAGCCCTAATTGATAATTTAGGAGTAGAAATGTACAATCTTAGCATTTTATTGCAATGATAAATCAGGCTGAATGCAATTAATTAACACAGTGACCTTGAAAAATATGTGAGAATATAGTGTGGCTTTTCTGATAGAACCCCAAATTACTTATAAAACTGGATAGATGTTATAGCTTTCCCTTGATTCTGTCTCCTACCATTTAGATGTCACAGGCATATATAAATGGTGTTCTTCATGATTTATTTTATTAATAAGAAAGAGGGCTCTTGGAAAACAATGTGAAAAAAATGCGATTGGGTATTTTTCTTTGCAGTTGTCCTTTGTTGATTTGATTTTATCTCTTTCTCATTCTTTCATTCATGACCCCCAGAGCCTTCCAGATTACCAAAGTAACTAAATCACATAAATGATTGAAATTGAAATGATGCTTCTTAAGTTCAAACGAATATTTGTTTAACACCAAAAGCTACAAAAATGGATCAGTCACTCATTAATCCCTTTGATATATATTATATATTTACTCTGTTTTAGGTATTGTTGATTACTCTGCCCATGTTCAACTAAAATTTCCAATGATGTCTCAAATTCATAATATTGTGTATACAATGAAATAAAGATCCATAATACTATGGATGGCTAAACAAATACTTAAAATTTACACATATTCAAAGTTTGCCTGCTTCTTCAGTGTGTATATGTATATTTTTGAAAGATCCTATTTATTGCTGAAAGAAAAAAAAAAGTAACCATGTAGAGGTATATTTGACCTGATTTGTTCATTTTCTTTTTTAAAACTTCTGATGTTTCCAAAGCATTACTATCTTTATGCCAAATTTCTCAACTAAGTTTTTACCAAATGTCCTAACAATACCTTAAGGGCACAGCTCAAAACTCTTTAATGATAAGCTGTTATCACTGAATGACAGTGAGAGAAAAAAAAAAGCGTTCAGGGGCACCTGGGTGGCTCAGTGGGTTAAAGCCTCTGCCTTCAGCTCAGGTCATGATCCCAGGGTCCTGGGATCGAGCCCCGCATCGGGCTCTCTGCTCAGCAGGGAGCCTGCTTCCTCCTCTCTCTCTGCCTGCCTCTCTGCCTACTTGTGATCTCTCTCTGTCAAATAAATAAAATCTAAAAAAAAAAAAAAGCGTTCAATCCAATCCCATAAAGGTAGTCTTAAGTGCTTCTCTCTTCTGAGGATGAGAGGAGGAGGTCTGTTTACAGACCTAAATTACCAGAATTGCCTTGCCTATGCTTTTACTCATTCTATTTTGGAATCAGGGCTTTCATGAGGTCAATTCAATATCTAGATAGAAAAACATGACAATTTAAGGACTCTGGGAAAGTGGCAGAGTAGAAAACACTAGGAATCTGTCTGTCTCCCCACCTAGACAATAACTGTACTAGCAGAATCACTCTGATGTAACTATTTTGAATCTCTGGGCTTTGTTGAAGGTTTACAACCTATAGAGAAAGGGTTAGATGGTCAACTAGATTTAACTTCAGCTCTTTGTACAGTAGTAGTTACTTATCCCCCTTTGTACAGGTAGTAGTTACTTATCCCCAACCCCCTGACAGAGTCCTATGCATGAGTTCCAAGAGCAGTTTATACATAGTTTTAGGGACCAAGGTGGACAAAAAAGACTTTGTCCTTCAAATACTAGGAGTATGTGCTCTGATCACTGATTGCTGCTTTTTACCTAAGGTTCAGACCAAGAGACAGGCAACCATTGTTTTTGAACCTCCCTCCATTGTTGCAAGCCCTCTCACTCTGGATAAAGTAAATTCCAGGAAATTGAAAGGGTTAATGCTCTTCCTTCCCACACCCTTTATATTTGTTACTTCTGTTGGGAGCCAGACATTATAGACCAGGACACTTAAAAGCAAGTTCATATACTAGGAAATTTAGAATGCCACCACACATGCCCACAGAAAGAACAGGCTCAGAGAAGACTTAAGAAGATCTTAAATTTATACCTTAGACTTATCCTTGGCACGTGGAAGGAAGGAAGGAAGGAAGGAAGGCAAGACAGCAATAAACTAAAAAAATCCCCCCAAAATGGCCAACCTTGGGGAAGGGCTAGAATACAATCTTCATAGTTAAAAACATAATTTATTAGATTGTGTGTGTGTGTGTGTGTGTGTGTGTTTTAATGCACAAGGTTTACAAAGGGAAAAAAATTGGCACATTCAAAGGAAAAAAAATACATCAACAGGAATTGTTCTGAAAAAGACCTGATGGTAGACCTACTATCTTTTAAAGCAACTGCTTTAAAGATGTTCAAAGAACTAAGGGAAGATACAGAGAGAGTCAAGAAATAAGGTATGAACAAAATGGAACTATCAGTGCAGTAGCAGAAAATGTAAAAAGGAACCAAAAATATATTCTGGAGATGAAAAATAGATAACCTAAATGAAAAATTTCACTAGAGAAATTAAAAAGCAGATTAGACAAGGCAGAAAAAGATTCAATGAACTGAAAGGGCAATGGAAATCATCATGGCAAAGGAACAGAAACAAAAATACAAAGAAATGTTAACAGAGACTAAGCCACAAGTGGGACACCATTAGGCACACTGACATATACCTTGTGACAGACCCAAGAGAAGAGAGAGGAACAGAGAGAATGTTTAAAGAAATAAGGACTGAGGGATGCCTGGGTGGCTCAGTGGGTTAAAGCCTCTGCCTTCAGCTCAGGTCATGGTCCCAGAGTTCTGGGATTGAGCCCTGCTTCGGGCTCTCTGCTCAGCAGGGAGCCTGCTTCCTCCTCTCTCTCTGCCTGCTTCTCTGCCTACTTGTCATCTCTGACAAATAAATAAATAAAATTAAAAAAAAAAAATGAATGAATGAAAACTCCCCAGATGTGATGAAAGCATGAACATGAACATTCAAGAAGTTCAATAAACTCTAAGGAAGACGAACTCAGAGACCCACACCAAAACACATCATAATCAAACTTCAGAAAGAAAAAAGGAATATTTAAAGCAGCAATAGAGAAGTGACTTGTCACATATAAATGGGTCCTTAACAAGATTACCAGCAGATTTCTCATCAGAACCTTTGAAAGCCAGAAGTCAGTGAGCTGATTTATTCAAAGTGCTTAAATGATGTTCCACTCCCTCCTGGTCTCCATGGCTTGTGAGAGAAGTCAGATATTAGTTGACTCATTGATCTCCCTCATGCAATGTTCTTGGGGTTTTTTGTATTTATGCTTTCTTGCTTATATTAGTTTTGCTCATTTGTTGTTTGCTTTTGTTACTCTCAATGTATGCTCTTTAATTTTAGCTTTCAGCAGTTTCACTATATTGTGCCTCGGCATAAATATAGTATTTATGCAAAGGCATAAACCATAGTGTTTATTGTCTTTGGTAATTGTTAAGCATCTTTTACCAGTACATTTTTCTCATTAACTTTGGACAATATTAATTGATTACTCTTCAAATATTTGTTTTGCTCTAATCAATCTCTCTCTCCTGATATTTCAGTCATATACCTATTGAAAAAAAATTTTCCCATACTCTGCTGGGAGCCAGTGTGGGGCCCAAAGTCATGACCTGATATCAAGACCTGAGCTGAGAGTCAGATCCTTAACTGATTGAGCCACCCAGGTGCCCCCACCTACTGAAATACTTGACATTAACTAGCAGGCTTCATCTCCATGCTTTTTAATCTTATTTTCTCTGTTCCTCATCTTGGATAATTTCCACTATTCTGTCTTCCAATTCAATTACTCTTTTCTTTGTTGTCTCCATGTGGCTGTCCATCAGTCAATTCTTTTCTCAATTTCAGATGACACTTCTATTTACTGGCTAGGGTTTTCTTTTTCTTTCATTATAAGCATATTTTCTCATACTTCATTTAAGACAGTTATAAAAGCTGCTTTAAAACCCTTGCCTGCTCTTTTCAATATCTGGTTCATCTCAGGGTTGAAATTGGTTGATTTCTTGTCATTTGAAAATATGTTTTTTTGTTTTGTTTTGTTTCTTTGTATGTTGTGTAATTTTGGTTTATATCCTGGACACTATGTATTTTAAATGGCAGATATTTTAGATTCTGTTACTTTTCTTCTATGAGTATAGTTTCTTTTATTTTTTTATGGGAATTTTATTGACTGGATTTGAACTATTCACACTATTTCAGGGGCAATTGTTTTGTTCTCAGTTCAGGTCTCTTGTTTTAAGTTGAACTTCTTTGTAACTATCTCACAAATTTTTGATGCAGGAGTTAGGCAGAGATGTGCATAAAATAGTACTGATTATCTCTCTAGTTCTTTCCCTTCTGGAATTTTGTCACCCCTTTCAGCTGTCATGGTTTCCACCAGAGTTCTATCACATTGTCCACACTATACTTACTGTGCTTTGTTCTGCCTTAAAACTATAAAGACTAGGATTTTTTTTTTAGCTTCTCAACCCCCCTATACCATGCACACTTTCTCCATCAGAGCCTGTCTCCTCTGTTCACCACCCATGGCCTTCAAAATTTGCCTTTTGCACCATGTCCAGGATTTACATTATTCCTGGTTTGGAATCTTGTAAGTTATTCACCTGATCAGAAATTCCATTTTAGATTATTTTTAAAGAACTTAAACATTGCAGATCTAAGTAAAGACATCTGAATAATATTCCTCAATAATATTCTCTTCTAACACCTTTTAAATTTGATTTAATTCTTGTTACATGCATAATATAATCATATACGTATTTTCTATTATTGATATATATGCATAAAAAGATATAGACTTTGTGTTACATAAATAATGTTGTACTGCATATACATTCACCTTTTTTACTCAATATGGTTTTGAGACCTGTATCTTGATAGTTCTAGTTTATTATAATGGGTGTATTACATATTACGTTGTTTAAATATTTCATACATGCATTTTTTCAGTTGATAAGCACTGACACATTTACATCCTCCATTTGAAAAAATGAATTTTTCCAGTCACGGTTCTCCAGAGAAACAGAATCAGTAGTGTGTGTGTATATTTGTCCATCAATCCATCCTATAGAAGTAGCATTGATCTTTTGGATATATATATATATCTTTATATATATTTACATATATATACATGTATATACATGTATATATATACACATAAATACACATATATACATTTCATGCACACACACACCACAAGATGACAGTTTATGCCCAGCCCAAGGACAAGAGAAGACCAATGTCCTAGTTCAAGTAGTCAGGCAGAATAGGCAGAATGTGAATTCTCCCTTTCTTTGCCTTTTTGTTGTACTGAAGAGTTCAAAAGATTGGATGATATGCCCTCCTACACTGGGGAGACTTATCCGCTTTAATCAATTAATTCAATTGATTCAATTAATTAATCAATTGATTCAAATGCTAATCTCATTCTGTAACACTCTCACAGACACACACAGAAATAATGTTTAGCAAAATATGTGGGTACCCCAAGGTCAAGATGACATCTAAAATTAACTACCACACCTAAAGTGCTAGAGTATTCCTGTACTTGTCCTCTTAAGCATAGTATTACTTATTAACTAGGAATATATACTTTCCTACTTCTATGCTAATATATATAGCATAGAATTGCTATGTTAAAGTGTATGTCCATCTTCAGCTTTAGTAAGTATTTCCAATTGCTATCTAAAGTGGTTAACTTAACTTACACTCTCATCAACAACAGATGAAAGTTCTACGTGGTTGTTTCACACAGTCCTGGCAATCTTTTAGTTTTTACTTTTCCGGTGGCTTATGGGAGTAGGAGTAGGACCACAGTTTTGGGGGGGGATTTTGGCTGGAGTAGAGTTGTTGTCTAAAAGTCTGCTGCCTGGCTGGATCAGTCTGTAGAGCATGCGACTCTTGATTTGGGGGTTTTGAGTTCAAGCCCCATATTCAGCATAGAGATTAAAAAAAATCTTAAAAACTAAATAGAAATAGGAGTGCCTGGGTGGCTCAGTGGGTTAAGCTTCTGCCTTCAGCTCAGGTCATGATCTTAGGGTCTGGGATCAATCCCCACATCGGGCTCTCTGCTCAGCGGGGAGCCCGTTTCCTCCTCTCTCTCTCTCTCTCTCTGTCTGCCTCTCTGCCTACTTATGATCTCTGTCTGTCAAGTGAATAAATAAAATCTTAAAAAAATTTTTAAATAAACAAATAAAAATTAAAAAATAAAAGTCTTCTGCATTGCTAGGCTGCCCCTTTCCTAATCCTCTAACTAAGGAGAGCAGACTTTTTAAAAAATCTGTCTGTACCAGTTGGTATGTCTAGGTTAAAAGTTTCTTTATTACCCTGTCCAAGATACATTAGGCAAAAAGAAATTTCCAGAAACATACTGCCATATGGCTCATCAGGCCCCAAGTTCCTAGCTGGTCTATCTTCTCTAACTTTCACAGTTTTTAATGTTTGTTCTATCTATCATTTACAAGCTTTTGAGCTATATCTAGTGGAAGACAGGGAGATATGCATGTACTCCATTTTGTGTTCTTTCATATGAAGTGGTTAAATTTAAAATTGGTTATGTGTTGTAAAAAATCCAACTGTAATTTTGACTGAAATTACTCTGAAGTATTGATTTAGAGTTTTACTTTTATGTTCCCAAAATGCTTTATAATTTGCTCCATAAAGCCCTGGTACATATTTTATTAGATACAATCCTTTATACTTTTTTTTTTCTTAGTTGCTCTATTATTTTCTAATTGGTTATTTCTGGTGTATAGGAACACTGATGACTTTGTTAAATATATCTCATATCTTGCAAACTTGTTGAACTCTCTAATTAATGCTAAAGTTTATCTGTAAATTTTCCTGGAGTTGATATGTGGATTATCATACAATCTGCAAATAAGGAATACTTTGTCTCTCTTTTTCAATTTTTTTATCTTATTTTCTGGGATACCCAGTAGTTGATTTGAGGACACCTTTGTCTTATGATTGATTTAGAAATATACTTTATTTTATAATAAACATCTTTCATTAATTACTGCTTACTTTTCTTCCTTAGTTTTAATACATGAGATTATAATGCACATCTAGAAACATTTCAAAATTCATTTAAAGAAAAAGATATTATGTTACAGTCAATGTAATGAAGGTCACCTAAAGGCACATTATTATAAAATCAGTCTATCACTTTACAGAATAAAGAAATTTAAATTAATTTTAGCTCTTGTCTGTTTTTTTTCCCTTGAGTCAAGTGATCAAACTCAGTACTCTTTACACATAATTATAAGAGGTTTTATCAGATAGACCAAGTGTTAGTAACTAAAATGATGGTGAAGCCTTATTAATCATCTTCCTGTGCTTTCATGTATATAGATTATAGATAGCTTTTATAGATAGTATTATAGATAGCTTTATTTAGAATATTCCTATGTATACATCAAATGGGGAAAATTTAATTTTTTATGCCTATAGTTTTTAACAAGGGGGTGAAGTATCAACATGTTTTAATTCAATTTAATTTAACCCAGATAGCAGCTGAGGTCTTCCTGACCTTTATATTGTGATAAAAATTATTCTAATACAGATATTCAACACCTGAGAACTTCCCAAGATTTCTGCTAATCCCTGGTGTTAAAGCATGGTTCAGTTTCTTCATCTTCACTTGATATTGTATTCTCCCACCAAGTCAAAATTAGCACAAATCTGTCTTTAAGCTTGGACAGGAGGATTCATTATGGCAAGAATTCCATAAATTAGTTTATGAGTACAGATCATATCAAATTCCACACTGAATTCCATTGATATGCACACCTAAAAACTAGCTTTCCTCCTATTTTTATCCCTCATCCCATGTAGAGTTGTTGTATCTATATAAGTCTCAGCAATTCCCCTGTTTTATATTTTAAAGTTATCTTTTAAAATAACAAAATTGTCTCCCTTTTCTCATATAAAATACACATAACTTTGTAAAAATTAATAACTGTGTCTAGGTTAACAGAGGATATTTATAAACTTCCTGCATGTGCATCTTCCATCAGGTCTCTTGAACCAATTCAGTTTTGTGGTAATTTCATTGTCATAGTTTTAAAGTTGCTCAGTACTACTAGAATTAAACCTTTTTGACTTCCATAAAATTTCATCATATCCAAAGAATGTGACTCATTAAACCCTCACTGTAAATCATATTTTCAGAGCATTAACCTAAAGAAGAACATGGCAGAAAATCAATAGTGTATGCAGCTTGATGCCTTTTTTGTATATTGATTTACACGTGGTTTGTCTGCAATTATTGTTTAAATACAATTCACTCTTTGCTAATAGGATACTATTATCTCTATTGCATATATGGATCAGACTTCCATGCAAATGGTTTAAACCTCAGCCCAAGTATATTGTTATTTCACTTGAAATATTAAAGAGTATTTTAATACAAATGGAACACATATATGCTTGAAACTTGCAGTCATCTATGTTGAACTCTATGATTCATCTGAAATCTTATATATAAGTTTGGGTAACCCTTCACTATGACAAGAAGGGAATTCTGATGGCCTGAAGACTCCCACTTATGCAGTTTCTGCCCATTGCATTGTTTGTACATGAGATAACTATAATAAAGATACTAAAAATGATTTTCTACTTTGAAAATTAAACATTTCACTTACTGTATTGAGAAGAAATTAAAGATGAATCTCAAGCCAAACCACAGACCCCTTCCTCCATGATTTCTGCCATTAAATAGACCCAGATGAGATGGGGATGCTTATTCATTTTGCTTCATTCTCTATCTTCACACTGGAAGCAGTAATCAGATGCAATTATTGGAAGCCCTGACTTCATCATTCCTACCCAAGGAAATGGCCTAGGGTCAGTGCTTCCAATTAAGCCGGTGGCCCAGAAATGGACACACTGATTTATACATGGCTATGCTTGGTTCTATCCCAAAGGTCCCAGAGATGCCTGGAGGAAAAGCTGAATCTCCCTATCAAGTGGCTCTCAGCTCTGTCACTAGCCACAGAATTAAATAGAAGACTGAATCTGGAAAAGAGGTTTTTTTTTTCCTCTTTTAATATGGTCCATTCTTAAATCACTCTGACGTTAATACAAAAATTCCATAGGCACACTTGCATGCCCTTCATTAAAAGGCAGAAATTAAAGAAGTGACAGAGTCATCACTATACCAGCTACAGAAGAAAGGCCCATAGGAATAACAGACTTAGTCCACATTTTAAGTAGTCCAGTTTGAAAAATTCAAAATGCAAATTCCTTTTAGGAAACTGTTACCAAAAGCATGCTAAGTCACAGACAACACATCCCATGCTGTTTTGATCAGCTGAAATTATTTTTCTTAAATTTGGTCTTTTTAAACCGTTTGCTACAGAATTCTTTAACAACCTTATGAAGGAGTCAATATACTAAAGAGTACAACAAAATAAACTTAAGTTGCTTTGCCTATTTGCCTATTTTTGGGTGGAAAGTAGAGCTCTATCTGTGCCCTGCCTGCATACTGACCCCCACTCAGCAAACACACACACACACACACACACACACACACACACACACACCTCTTCAATGTACTTTATGTGGAAGTGGATCTTTAAAACAACTCCTTGTCTTTTGGACAATGTGCAAAAGCTAGAACTGCATAATATAAAACCCACACCAAAAAAGCTAATCTCCTTTTTTTTATTTTCAAAGACATCAATTCTTTCCACATAAAGGATGGAGGCATAAAATGAAAAATGCTCTTAGTCCACAGCATGGTAAGTCCCAAATCTTTTCTGAAACCAACCATAAACAATCCTAGCAAAAAGCAAGAGACAAATATCTATATTCAAGTGAATATTTGCATGATTTTTTAGGACCCTCTCTGATTAGATTTCTGGTTTTGATGCAAAGCAAAATATTACCTAAAAGCCATTTTTCCCAAGAGAATTCTTAATGGTGAATAAGAGGATAAGGAAGTTTAGAAAGAGAAATGACAAATTTATAATATCTGACTTGTGTAGAAAGATAGAATGTAAAGGAAGTCCTCATTCCACAGTGGAGATGTGATCTAGTATCTAAAGTCAGAATTTTAAGAGGAAGTAGTACAGGAAAATTTTCCTCTCACATTCCATCACCTCAATAGCCCCACCTTCAATTTTTCCTTGGTAAGAGTATCTATCCACCATAGCGATCAGTGCAGGAGAGAGATACTGAACATTTAATGTGCTTAATGAAATTATATTATGCTGCAGGCTTGCATTTGTCATCCTTATGAGGTAGTAACTATCTCTCCTTTCCCAAGAAAGAGTGACACCTGTAAAACTATTCCAGGCAGAAATTTTGAAAATAGGAAGTAATCACAAACCTAGAAAACATCCAAAGAGGGTAAGATTCATGAAGTACTGTGTAATTTTTGTTCTGGAATAAACTACAGAATACAGATTTTCAATTTTAAGTAAAAGAAAAACAGCAGACTTAAATGTGTCATTTCTCAGTTTTTGTGCTTAAAAATGTATTGCAGTATCATCATTAATAATTTAAAATAAGGATCTAGAAATTTCCACTGAAAATACCTGCTGAAGATAGGGAAGTGGGCAGGAAAAGTATAATGGACTGTAGAGGCTACTCTGAAATCAGTTCAACTGTGTACTCAGTCATCCACAAGGTGCAGCTTGAGATGGCTGAAGGGGCTTAGTTTTTTATGCACATGAAGTAACTTAAGAACTAAGACAATTTAAGAACTAAGACAGTGTATGTATTATGGCACTAATTATCAGAAGAGATCTGAGAGGTGCACCTGAATGTCTCAGTCATTTGGGCATCTGACTCGTGCTTTTCGGCTCAGACCATGATCTCACGGTCCTGGGACAGAGTCCCACGCTGAGGCCCTGTGTCAGGCTCCTAGTGCGTGGAGTCAGCTTCAGAATCTTTCTCCTTCTTCCTCTGCCCCTCCCCACTGGCACATGTGTGCATGTGCACTTGCTCTCTTTCTCTTGCTCTTTCAAATAAATAAATAAAATCCTGGGGCATCTGGGGTGCTCAGTTGGTTAAGCATCTGCCTTTGGCTCAGCTGGAGTCCTAGGATGGGTCCTGGGTCGGGCTCTTTGCTCAGTGGGGAGACTGCTCCTCCCTCTCCCTCTCTCTTTAGATTAAAAAAAAAAAAAAAACTAAAAGAAAAAAAAAAGAAAGAGGGCTCTGAGAAAGAAAATATCCAAAGAGATAACAGACATCTGAGAAGACATCATGGAGAAGGAAGAACCTAAACTAACTCACTTAAATATAACTGGAGTTTCAATCGGCAAGTAGGAGGGAAGTAAGGCAATGCATTCTAGATGGGAGAACAGCCCAAAGAGGAAGAAATTATTATTGCTTATTTGGAGTGAAAGATTGGCCAAGACAGATAACAATAGATAAGGCTTACTTTTAGTATGTGAGGAGGATTATATATAAGTATGAAGAATTATAGAGAGCATTATATATTAAGTACTTTAAATGCTTTATACATAAACTCAAAAACTATAATAACCCTATGAGACTCACTGTATTAAACACTTAACTACCATTATCCCATGCAATCCAAATAGCAATTCCAGAAAAGTAGATAGTAATATCAGCTCCATCTGACATATGAGGAAACTGAGGCTTGAAGTAGTTCACTAGCATGACTAATATCACAGATACCATCTCATTGCCTCATAATAATCTTATATAATACATACCCTTGGTTTCCAAAAATGTTTGAGGAAAAATAAAATCATTGATTATAATCATATATGTATATGAAATAATACTGAATGTTATCTGATGTTAAATGTAGGTAGCTAAAAAGAAATTATAGAATAATTAATCATCTGAAGCTATAAGCAAGAAAAAGCTCATAAGTGGCACAGGGTTTTATAAGTCAAGTCATGGAGTCTGGACACCATCAGAAAGGTAATGGGGGAGCCATTAGAGCATGGGAAACATCAGATGTGAGCTTAAAAACATGTTCTGGTTACAGAAAGCAGAAAGATTTGGTGAAAACAATAGTGGGGTACAACATGGCTAGCTACTGAAGGAATCCAAGTGCTAGGTAAAGGTGGCATGACTTCAGAGGCAATAATAAGCCTTGGTGATTGAGTCAAGATGGTATCTAGGTTTAAGACTTGGGCTATGGGAGAAGAGTAATTCTACTCACAGTCACAATAGGATAGGGATACATGAGTTCCATCCGGGAACTCAATGAGTTTGAAATGCTCTTTGTGGTATTCAAGTGACAATATCTAATGGTTGGAGATGAGGATCTGATACTCAGAAGCAAGGGTGGCCTGGATGTCAATATTTGTGATTAGTTAAAGCCATAGGAATAAGCAAGATTACTGAGGATGAGTGTGCAGAGAAACAAAGAAAGAGGGAATTAGGATAGAACCCCAAAAAACAATCTTTCAATGATAAAGTGGAAACTGCAGAATGAGTAAGAAAAAAATGACTCCACAGAGTAAATTCCAAGGAGTATGTGGAGTATTTGAAACAGAAGGAAGGGAGTTTTTCCAAGATGAAGGAGAGATCACTTGTATCAAATGCTGAGGAGAGCTCCAGTTACATAAAGGAGACAAGGGACCATTGAGCTAGCAACCAAAGACATTACTCATTATGGCTCCTGAAAGGATCAGAGGCCAAATTATAGTGGATTGAGTGGTTAATTTCAAATGAAAAAAAAAAAAAAAAAGCCAGTGTGTAGATTAGTGATTTCCTTCTAAAGGTCAGTGCTGATGCCTTATCAAGGTTCCACAAATCAGATGCAAATCCAGGAAAAAAAAAAACTGTAGCTTATTTGTTTAATGAAGCTAAATTAGTCTATAAAATAATTACACAGGGATAATATCCTTCTCATTTTTAGTGCTAAAAATACATTTCTTTCATAAAACATCAGTGATAGAAGATAATAGTTGCTTTTCAAATATTACTGGCAGTTCAATCTATATACTATCCCAAATTGTGCAACCTACTATGGACTGCCAACTCTCAACTGTCTGATTCTAAAGGAATGGGTGTCCAAAAGAATGTCTCAGTGGTCCCGATGGATAGAGGGGAGGAAGAAAAAAGGGGAATGTTACTTGTCTAGCACAGGCACTTGCTTCTTTCTAAGTACAGAATGCAGTTCTGAAGGGTCAGTAGAGAAATATTTGCATTTTGTCTTTGGCAGTTTCATTATGTTGTCAATTATTACAGTGCAGTGTTCTAATAGGAGTTTCATCATGCATTCAAATTGGAGAGAGGATTCATTTAGCCGCCGCAACAAATTGAGCTCAGCAGGCTTCATTTCAGGAACTTCTGTGGTGTCAAGTGGTCAGTCCTTCAGTTTTAATTTCTAAATACATGAGATGCAAATTGCATGATCTTTTCTCCTTTGATAGTCAAAGCAAATGGCTCCAATTACATTCTAACATACCCTTAACTGGGAGGTAAATAACATTATCAGCTTGGGATGTGGTAGGATGAATCACAAAGAAAAGATTAATTATCTTGTAAAGGTATTGTATTATCTTAATTGTTCACATCACTCAAGCTTTTCTAATTAGAAAAGTAAATACCAGCCTAGGCAGGTTTTGCCCTTGCACAGTGAAAAAAAGGCTAAACATTTACATGAATTATACCTTTTCAAATATTTAAACTTGATAAGGCCAACCATCAGTTTATACCAGTTTTACTGCCGTAAGACTTCTCAAAGGTCAATTGTAGTTATTTCATAAAGAGTTTAAGAATAACAGTCTACTATTAAATAACATAAATAACAAAGTATTGATTGCTCCAAGCAAGTCTACCAATCCACACCCCTATATATAGTCCATGATTGTTTGGAGGTTTCTACAATCTAAAACCTAAAACTTCCAAAATCTAAAATGCTTTTCTCTATCAAATCTATTCCATGTGTCCTTTTAGCTCCGTGGTCCATTTGAAAACACTAGATTATGCACAAGCCCTCCTTTCTTCATTCAAGCAGCAGCTATCATTTCTTACACAGAACATTCCCTATTCCATCTCCCTGATTAATGCTTTGTCCCTGGATAAATTTAGTACTGTTAAACAATCAGAATCAGATCCTATTGCCCAGAAGTCTATCTTACCTAAGAGAAGTGCATCAGACACTTATGAATTGAATCTCACTGTGAGCCATTTTCCTAGACAGGCCACAGTGACACACAGAGTACTCCTACCATTATGAATATCTTTATTTTTTTATTAAAGAATGTATTTAATTATTTGACAGAGAGAGATCACAAGTAGGCAGAGAGGCATACAGAGAGGAGGAAGCAGGCTCCCCGACAAGCAGGGAGCCGGATGCGGGGCTGGATCCCAGGACCCTGGGATCATGACCCAAGCCGAAGACAGAGGCTTAACCCACTGAGCCACCCAGGCGCCCCTATGAATATCTTTCTTGATAGAGCACCTAGCATATAGTATGTCCTCAGAAGTGTTGCTCCCTTTAGACCTATTCTCTTTGCATTGGTTTTTGGCCTTCATTTGAAGCCATGTGGTCTAGTGTTTGAAAAACAAAGGCTTTATTCTTCAGCCGTATCAATCTGCATTTTAATCTGATTGTAAAACTAGTTCCATTATCTTGGGCAGGGTATTATGCATCTTTCTTCTTCTACAAAATGAGGTAAAAATAATACCAACCTGTTAGGGTGATTTCAAGGGAGTACATGATACCATGCATGATATACATGGTAGCTCAGTGCCAGGCACTTAAGTTGTACTGAGTAGTTCTTGGCTATATTCTATTTTATTACCATAATTTATAGCCTCTCTACCAAAACTCGGTTTGAAAGTTGTTTCTGAGATCGGAAATTTAAAAAGGTCACCTGAACTTGCCCACATACCAATTGCTTCTCTGGGTCCTAATTCAGATGTGTCTCTCTCATTCTTACATCTTCAAAGTGGGATATTTTCAGAGGTCTGATGGGCTGTAACACACTGTTTCCATAGCTGGTCTACCAACTCACTGATCTGCAGCATTTCACTTAGGGCTATTCTCTTTCTGACAGGAAGGCTTGAGGGAGATGATGATCTTAAATGTCAGGAGGATTTCCTACGTGGGCACAGGGGAAGAACAATGTGAGCACCTGGGCACAGCATGCAGAGCAGATTTGGAAGGTTGTGAAACTTCATTTATGTGTTCAGTTAAAGAACCCCTGGGCTGGAACACAACATACTGTAGAAGGGAAAAGGTTAATTCACTGGGAGCTTGATTTGTCGAACCAATTCTTAAGTCTCATTTACATTTACATTAGCAGAACATCTTTAACAGTGAGGGGGGCTGTGGCATTGGATGGGATCATGGCTGACATGGAAAATTTTATAGGTATGATCTTTGCACTCTCCAGTTGCCTGGAAGCAAAAAATTAATAAGAAAATTGATCCCTATTTGCCCTGACAGGTCTGTTCCTCTAGTGTGGCCAAGAATTTCTCCCTCCAATTGCTTCAGTCTTCACTTTACCTTTAATGCAAAAACTTCTTTATCCAACCCAAATCATCCAATAGCCTTCCTTCATCTTCTCATTTACCCCTTCTCTACTTGCAATAAAAATTGATTTCACTCTTTTGAAAACCAAGAGCAGTCTCTTAAGAGCTTTGCTCATTTCTGGCCATTTGTTCATGGTTCACTTTACAATCAGGTCTGAAGTCTATGAAGTTGGTGATACCAAACCTTTTATTATAACCCTGAACAAATCCCCTAACTTCTATAAACCTTAGTTAACCCATCAGTAAAATGGGGATAATGATTTATACATTGTATGATTGATTTTAGGACTAAACAAAAATCATCTATGTGAAGTCCTTAGTGTGGACTTCTTATAAATGTGGGTGTGGGTTTCTTGATCAATGTGAATTATATGTGTGGCCCAATCCTTTGAGAGGATGCCAGGGAGAATCGTTCAAGAGACTTAGACTGCTTGAAACATAGTCCCAACATAAAAAGAAAGCAAATGTATCAAGCTTTTCCTAATCTTGGGTTTTATATTTCTTAAGGTTTCTTCCTAAGCCCCAATGCAGGAGTAGATGAAGTGAGGCAACTTAGAAAAATAGTTCCATGATTTAATGCCCCATACTGACTTCAGAGTACTGAGAAAAACAGCAGTTGACAAGTATCAGGAATAGTCCTCTAGTATTTAGGTTCAAGTTAACATTTGTATAATAAGTATTACTTTCACTTCATAACCTCATTTTTAGCCTACATTCTAAGTTCTTCAGAACTTTCCAAAAAGGTGGAGCAAGATGTATCCACACCCAAAATCACTGCTCGTGTTTTTCTCAATGTGATGTCATTTCCATAAGGTGATGTCCTATTCTCAAGCCAACCAGGAATGGAGTATGCTTTATCTAGCTGTATCAGTAGTACCTAATTCTTCTTCATCCCATTCCTTGTGAGTTTATGGCCACACTTATTCTTAGAGTTGAAAGGAAGCAAATCATTCCAAAGTACTGTATCCAATCTCTTCATGTTTCACCTTTCCCTCCAAAGGGAGGGGGGCACAATTTCTCCGAAAATTACTATATCAATGTCTGTAGGTTCAATAGCAAATCTTTATGCCTCTCTACTCTTTCTGTACAACAAAGATTCATTTATCGGTACTCCTCACTCAATATTTAGTGTAATACCTGACACCCAGTATGCTTTCAATAAAGAAGAGATAGTATTACTATTGCCGTTCTGTTCCAGACGCTATCCCAGGTATTGCTACTGTTGAAGTAAAAACCATAGTTCTTATTTGCAGAGAGTTCATCATCCTTTTGAATTTGTGATTAAGTTAGATTCCCATTTATGGCCAGTGACTTTTACCTAAAAACTCCTATCTTTTCTTTCCAATGTCCCTTAGATGCAATGATAAGCATGACACAATCAGTGGTGAATGCTGTCAGGATGATACTTATAACCTAGGAACTGAGCTCCAGCAAACCTCTTAAGAACTCCACCCAATATTTCTATTCCTAGATCAGAGTAAGTTAAATATTATTTGCAAATCAAGGAAGTAGCATCTGATATAAACTGTCTAACAAGGGAGTCCACAGGGCTGAGGGGCAGGTGCCCAGAAGATCAGTCATTTTCCTGCCAACAGACCAATCTTTGTTCCACTTTTCCATATGAAGATAACTGTAGCTTAAAATAGTGAAACATTGCAAAGGCAAGTTCTTATATAGGAAATATTCTTTAATGCTTGGAAATGGGCATTTTCACACTCAAGATTAATGGCAATTAGCCTGGAAAAGTAAGTATGACTCATTTCACTGGACTGAAATGTCCTTGAGAGGGAGGGTCATGTCTGCCTTGCATATGGTTTCAACCCTATTGTCTTACACAATACCTGACACAGAATCTAGGCTCAATAAATATTTACTGAACAAATAAATTCATTTTGCTATTAATTTACCATCTAGGCAAAAACAGGTGGGTAGCAAGCAAATTTAAAAGCAGTAAGAAATTTGCAAGTTTAACAAAAGGCTCTTCTGAACAGAATGGAAAAATAAAAGACTGAATACAAAATAAGAATAAACTCATACTGTCACCCTCCATAAACTCATATTTTTTGTCTCCAAGTGATGGGAATTCCCCACCCCCTCCCCAGTTTACTATTACCAATGAAAAGAAAGAATTGAAATGCTGACTTTGTAAGATTTTGAAAAGTTGGGGGAGTTACTCTGCCTTAGTTCTTTAAGTTAATGAAATCTTATTCAAACCCATCCACCAACCCTTCATTCAAATGTCACTTTCCTGATTGCTTTTGTTATGTGCCATTGAGTCATGGAGATTTCACGGCTGACTCATACAGTGGCAAGGTGATAAATCATAACCACTGAATAACGTCACAGAAATTACAAATGATAGACGGCATTTCAGAGGACTGCCTGTGGGAAACCAGGTATTTATTTTCATTTTGTACCAATTTCTAAATAGCCTATACTTGACAATGGGAGTTGTCAGAAAGGTAAAAAGCTATTGTTAGCTCATTACTACTCAGGCACATAGGAAGGACTTGTTAAAAATAGAAATTTTAGGGCACCTGGGTGGCTTTGACATGAAGTATCTGCCTTAGGCTCAGGTCATGATCCCAGGATCCTGGGATTGAGCCCCACAACAGGCCCCCTGCTCAGCGGGGAGCCTGTTTCTACCCCCTCTGCCTTCCCCTGCCTGTGCATTCTCTCTGTCAAATAAATAAAATCTTGAAAAAAAAATTTTTGCTCTTTTGTTCTAGCATATTAAAATTGACATTGAGAAATATGCACTTGAAGAGAAAGCAAAAACATTATGAAGTTCAGGCATTTGGTGATGAAAACTAATTGTTGTCCTTTTTTTTTAAAGGGATGCTCCATATATTTTCTTGAGCAAAATGAGAAAAAAGTGGAATAAAACAGAAACTTCTGTTCCTATAAAAAAGGTATGCTTTACATGAATCAGCACTTTGGACTCAGTTTATCTTAGTATTAGATCACTATAGTCTGAGAACTGTACATAAATTCTGAAATAGCATTTAATAACACAAATGTTATACACAAACATCGGCTTTTAAATGTCTAATTAAGAATATTAACTCATTGGGGCACCTGAGTGGCTCAGTGGGTTAAAGCCTCTGCCTTCAGCTCAGGTCATCGATGGATCGAGCCTGCTTCCCCCTCTCTCTCTCTCTCTGCCTTTCTCTCTGCCTACTGTGATCTCTGTCTGTCAAATAAATAAAATCTTTAAAAAAAAAAGAATATTAACTCATAGGTCTCTAATGAGCATTTGGTTATATGTTTCATGTGGTAACTCAGCCTATAATGATGGTCTCTTGATCAAGCACAATTTTGGAAGCTTTAGATAAGCACTGATAAAATTATTTCATTATTTAAAGGAAAATGGGTGTGCCTTTGAAGGAAAATCCATAAAATTCCAAAATTTGTAAAATTCCGAAATTTGATAGCCTTATATAACTTGATATTATGAATGCATTTAAGCACATTTAGTAACAAGGGACAAGGAAATTTCAAGGAGAACAAACAAGCAGATCTGTGGGTCTTCATAATACCTTTATCTTCATATAATTTCAGAGAGCTAGGCTTGCATGTATTTTAAAACAAAGAAAATTCAAGTTAATCATTGATTTTATTGTTGTTTATTTGATTTATCCAAATCTGTTTTCTGTTTCTAACATAAAGTTTTAGAAATTTAAATAATGTGTGAAGTAACACATTTTTCACCCAGAAATCACACGCACTACAGATTCTCGTCTTCAAAAACACTGGGCAGGAAAAGTCAAACTAGGAAGTTTGAAATACAATCTATGCCACTTCACCTTCTGTCAAATTCACAAACCTTTGGAGAAGGGAGGAAAACAAGGAAGAGGTGAACTGTTTACTAAGAATATCTAATTAAAGCCATCTGAAGCTTTTACAGGAATATAACTATCTCTGGTGGATGTTTAGAGGAATACAGGCATATACATATTCCCATTCTGTTAAGAATTGTGCCAAGAAAGAAAAGCTGAGAAGGCATCTTCTTCAAAATTCTGAAGGGAAACTAGCCTTTAAGTAGGCACTTTTGGTGCACTATGCATTAAAGTGTTTTAACAGCATCCATTTATCATTTTAACAGCAAGCATTTACTAAAAGGTTTATGACCAGGTGCAAAGAAGAAAGCACATAATGTATTCTGAGGCTTAAATTTTCAAAAGACAATGTGAACTCACATCAGAAATGGGAAATGCTGTCCTTTTCCTTTATTTGACTAAAGCACATGATTTTCAAGTCCCAGCTCTATGGGTTACAAAACTTTTGATCAGAATACTATCACTGGTCTTTTGTATGAGGAAATGATTGAAATAAAACCCAATCACTTCAAGTTAATTCAAAGTTATACTGGAATCTTTCTGCTAGCCATGACAACATAGTAAATGCAGCGATAATAATAACAGATGCTGTTAGGAAAAGTCAGAGCTTAGTTACTGCCTTCACATACATTATTTGAAGCAGTTCTCCTTCCAACCCTGTATGTATACCAACCCAGCCCCATTTGACACAGGCAACCCACAGAAAGCTGAGATAATATGCTGCCTATCTGGTGTACAGAATATAACTCAAATCGTCGTCCCATCTCAGCAAACAAAATCATTGAGAAACCATTGAAATCAGTGCTCCTTCAAGAAATAGTAAAGACATAATCCCATTGATAAACTTCATCAAAACTTCTCAAAATCTGCTTTCCTCCCAAACTCCAGTACATTAAGAGTATCCTATATACCATACAGGACTATTCCTGAATACACAAATAATCTCTCTCTTTTCCTCAATCATATATACACACACCCTATTAAAGTATATTACTGTAATACTCTCAACAGGTCTTCTGCTTTCAGCCAGTGGCAATCATTCTTCTAGACTTATTTTATATTCTGGTGAAGAGTTTTTGACTCCTGTATCAACATTCAACAGGTATATGATTGGCCCCTCTGCACATATAAAAGAATATTACATTATATTTTGAAATTTAAAGTTTGTAGCAGCTCAAAGAGTTTTCAAGAAAATGGTGGAAGAATAGTAAATATCTTCAAACAGGGATTAATGGGAATAAAAAATACAAGACATCTCATTAAGCACTAATTGAGTCTTCGAGAGCTGACCAATATTTATTTCATTTGTGACTAATGTCAGAAAATGAAACTAGAAACTGTGTATGACTTCAGAGTTATTACCAATGAGGAGCACCAGAAATACATTTTTGCATTTTCCATATGTCCTCTGATTATAACACAATTCCTAGGAGGACTTTATGGGTCCCCATTGCTGATTCCAATGTATTGTGTAAGGCAACATAGTTACTCTGGATTTTTTTAGAGCAAGGGATACAAACTTTTCTTTTTCTTTTTAAAGAGCCAGACAGTAACTATTTTAGACTTGTGAGCCAGATCTCTGTTATAGTTGTTCAACTGCCACTGCAGGAGTAAGGAACAAAGGCCATATTTAAATGAACAAGTGTGGCTGTGTTCCATTAAAACTATTTACCAAACAGAAGCAATGGCAACTCTTGCTTTAGATTATGATTGGTAGTGTTGTTTTGGTGTATTTGTTTCTTTCTGTGATGCTCAGTACCCAAAAGCAAAGCAGTAAAGCAAAGTAAAGCAAAGCAGTTTCTGAACTGTTCCCATTTATTCTTCCTTTAGGTGAGGACAGGTGGACTTCAAATATTGCATGTGCTACACACATTCTTAGGTTCTAAACATGGATCTCTAACTTCAGGACTCATGTTCTTCCCTTTGGGCATGTAAAATTTACTTTTGGACAGGTGGACTTCAAATATTGCATGTGCTACACACATTCTTAGGTTCTAAACATGGATCTCTAACTTCAGGGCTCATGTTCTTCCCTTTGGGCATGTAAAATTTACTTTTGGAGGCCTCTACAGCTTTCTTTCTTGTTCTTGGAGCTTCTGCAACTTCGGATAACCTATCTGATGGTCGCTTGTGACAGTTCTGGCCATAGGTCAGCTAATTTGTATAAGGGAGTTAACAGGTGATATCATTTGGTGTTACACATGTGAGCATATTTTCTTAGCAAAACAAGACTCCAAAGACTGAAATGTCTTGAAAAATTGGAGGAGTACAACTCTGTATATTGAATATACCATGTCAGGAATTAGACAAGAGTGTCCAGGAGAATGACAGTTATCCAATCATACTCTGTAGACCTTCATTACCTACTCACAGGCAATGTTTGAAAACATTTTTCTCCTCTTTTCTATCATAAACTATCATTTAGTTTCTGGTGCTGGCATAATGTAACCATGTGTCATTCCACTGTCTCCACTGCCTCTGGAAATTGGAGGCTGTTATTAAGGTCTCTGGCTCAGCACTGGAGAATTTCAGTGACTCTTTTCATGACTTGGGCATAAAATAAAGTACATATTCCTCCTTCCACCCCCAGCCTGGCCCTGTCCTGATCTTTGTCTCTAAGATTCCAACTTACAAAACTCTGATCTTCTTATGAAATGTCCAGTATCAGAAGGGGGACAATAGAAAAATGGAAAGCAATACAGAGAGTGATTTATTTATTCCCTGTCTGACTATACGGTGCTAAGAATGGAAAATTTTATAGAAAAGAGGGAACAGTGACAATGGAAGATACCAGCATCATATTGATAAGTCTGGTTGTCTCAAAACCATGGGTACAGGAGATAAAAAAAGAAATGCATGTTTCTGTTAAATACTGTTAACTCAAATGTATAATTCACACATCCAGATGCAGCTGCTGCTTCTTGGCTGGAAAAGTAGAAGTCAGAATGCATGTATTGGGACAGCTAAAGAGTCCAGGAATTTAAAGCCACACACACACAAAAAATCCTTCCATATTCTACTTACACATTCAGAACAGATGTGCACCTCTCTGCAGTCCATGTTTTTAAACACAAATAAGAAAGTTGCCAGACAAGGACACAGACCCAAACTCAAAAGTCATTTCCCAGCAAGTGACGCAGCAATCTCTACTTTGACTTTGACTTTAGCTCCACAGCTGTGGTGAAACTCACATTATGGCTGCGGGAAGGAAATTGTTCCCAGGTGAGAAGTAAATTATCTGGCTTGGCACAAAAATGTTGAAAAGGCAAATTCCACCTGCTTTTCTCTAGGCAAGATATTTCTGTTCAAACATCTCCCTGCTACCTAGTCAAGCACATGTCCGATTTACACTTTGATTCTGGAAATGATTCCAATTTTGCAATCTGTATACACATAATATGTTTGTGTGTGGAAACACACAGAGAACTTAAGGGCTGAAGTACATATTTTCTAAATCACTAAAGAGAGAGTTTTAAGAAACCCAAATATGGTTATCTCGATTTATTGATTGATCGATTCGTTCACTGATTCACTCATTAGTTTCATCTTTTTTTTTTCATCTTTCATTCAACAAATATTTCCTGAGTACCTGTTTTATACCAGCCACTGTTTTAAGCTCTGGGACTACAGCAGTGACAGGCAGGGTCAACGCTTTTGTTCTCATACAAGAAGACAAACAATGAGCAAGTAAATAATAAATCAATTAGACATATCCATTCTTACTCATTTCACACTTAACCTGGTATACAGTATTCGAGAAAACACTGTTCTAAGGTCCTGTGATAATAAAAGAGATGAAGAAGAGTTTATTATAACTTCTGCCTTAAAGAAACAGAATTTTATGGGGGTGGCAAGCATTCACCATACACTATAATATTAAACGTAACTTTTTAAGCTCTGTAATAAAGATACAATAGAAATGTTGGTACAACATTAAGGAAAGAGCAGATATTCTGACAAATAGGAGAAAACATTTTGCATACAGAGGAATATTGGAAGATGATGATGATGATGATGACGACGACAGCTAATATTCCATGCAATGCTCACTTTTTGTCATGCACTGTTATAGGTACTTCACATACTGTCACAGCCCCGGTCTTTCTCATTATGCGGGATACAGTGTAGTGAGGAAGACTGGTAAAGATAACAACCAAAATGGGATATCGGTGATGATAAAGGAAAACAGAAAGTGCTATGGTCCCTCACAGCACTGTCATCCAAACTGGTGGAAGATGAGGTTTAAAAGGGGAAGGAGTGGGGAAGGGAGGAGAGGGGGACAAAATGTTTCCTGGAGAGTAAGTAGGAGTTAACAAGAATATTTGTAAGAAAGACATATGCATCTCTAAGAAATAGGATAGAGGAAAAGTAGAACAGAGGGGAAGAGTAGACAAGGGCTCAGACTGTGGAGTTAGATCTAGCTTAGAATCTTGGCTTCATACTAGCTAAATAATCTTGGGAAATTTATTTAACCTTTTTGAGTTTTCATTTTCTTACCCACAAAATAGTAATATTGTTGCCCTCCTCGCAAGGTTGTTGTGAAGTTTCCTGAAATAGTGCCTATAAAGTGCCTGGTACAATGCTCACCGCATAGGTATTATGTAGAAAACTATATCAAAATTTAAATAATGAAAATACAACTATTTTCTTTTCAAAGGCCAATAAGATTCTCCGTGATTTAGCACCTGCTCATCTCCCTGACTTCATCTTATACCAAACTCCACTTAGCCCAGTTATGATCATTTTGCTTTAAACTTTATTACTTTGTTTCCATTTTTTAATAATCACCCTGTCTCAAGGCTACTGTATTTGGTCTTTTCTCCAGGAAGATCATTCCCTCAAAGCACTGGTTATTTCCTTCCATCATTCAGATACTTTAGATCCTTGAGGAGGCCTTTTTATAATCAACTTTTATCACAATAAAATAATTGTTCCACCCAATAATTCTTTATCATGCTATATTTAGAGTCTATCTAATAATTCTCTCTACTTATAATTATCTTCATTATGAACTCATTTGCTTTTTAATTATATGATTCCCCCACATGATTGTGAAATGCCTAAGACCATGATCTTCTCTGTCATATGCCTCAAAAATGGTGTACATGCTTGAAGGATGGAGATAAACATGTATTTCTGTTTATGTGTATCTAATGAGGGTCAAGTAAAACAAAGGAAAAGAAAAGGAAATATTTTAAAAGAACAGCATATGAAATTGCTTTTCTGTGGGAAATGGAGACTAACATTTGCCTGTTATCCCAGACTGAAGGGATGCAACAGAAAGGGAACAAAGTGACTACACTTTGTTAGCTGTGGGGCTCATACTGGAGACAAATTTACTCCATGATGCAGTGAAATCATAAGCCACCTTGATCTTTCCTCTGATGCTCTTTATTCTTTCTTCCAAGTCTTATGAATGTGTAACCTAGGTACTATCTCTCTTCTTTCATTTCTGGTATTTTGGGTTTAACTCTGGGTATGTGGCTGGATGCCTCTCAATCAAGAAAAATTGTCTTCCTTTTCCAGGAAGTAGTATTTCAAGTCTCATAAAATAAATGCATTGCATATGCAAATCATTCTTCCAACAAAACAAAACAACTCTAAAAATTACCCAGCTTGCATAAAAATAAATGTTAAATTCATTAGATTGACTATTTTTACTTTCCTGGTCTTCTCACTGGAGCTATCTGGCAACTGAAAATTCATCAGTGTATAAATGAATCCATGTGCTTGTGTAAGAAATTTCTAATTAGCACACACAGTGAATTGTGAGAGTTTTCTATAAAACATTCTCTGGCTGACATTTAAACCAAGGTCTGTCCTCTGAAATATGTAGACAGCTGCTATGCACTTAAAAAAAAATAAAAGGAAAGGAAAGGAAATAAGTTGTTAACTTGAAACTGTGGTATGGATCTTGACTGTATCTCCAGAACAGATGTTTCAGGTCTGGGACATTTTACAAGGGGTCATTAGACACTTCATATCCAAAGGCTCCTGGGAGCTATCTGACTATTTTGTTTAGATAATAGATCTCTTCACAACTTAGAAGCAGAGAGGCCAGGGGACAAGTACAGATGTGTAGTATTGTTTTCCCACTTGGAAAACTGGTTACGTTTGCCCTAGGTGGCCCTGGAGTGATCACCAAGCTTCCTGAGGCCTCAGTGTTCCTATCCCTAATTGAAGAGGATATGAATCCTTCCCTGTTTCACAGCGATATATCAGAAGACCCAAACTAATGAAGTATACCAGTTGTGTACTTCCTGACAGCCCAATTTTTTAAATACTTAATGATTTCTTTTTCTTTAAAATCATCATGAATTCAGGCTAATTGGGGGGATTAGAATTCAAAATAATTGAGGGGATTAGAGCCATATAATATAATATTCTCACAATTGTTTAATGGCATGAACAGTTTATATTCCTCATCATTTATGTTCAAACATTCAATAACAAATTTAGTATTAAGCAATTTCATAATAGCTTAAAATACTTTGCTCCTCTGTGCTAACTGCACAGAGGATTTTGATTCATAAGCCTGGACACTTGGAATACTGAGGCAGTGAACATGAAACCCTCAATAGTGTGCTTTGTACAACAGCTAAAAGGGGCACCTTTCTTCTTGTTCTGCTGATTTACAAAGTGATCGATGATAAGGAACATCACTAAAGCTCCATACCAAGCAAAGTACCACTCTTCAGCTATTAAGAGGATATTGTTTTAATATTGATAAGGAAATCAAAATGTTTCCCTGAGTGGTGGTTGCATGTTTTCTTCCTGGTGGAATATGATTTCCTAGTGTCCTTGGGAGGAGAACATTTTCCCCCCACATCCTCACCCCACTGGAAAATATTTCCACCCTCTTTGCTTCCTCAAAGGAAGAGACTTCCTACTCACTCAGTTTAGTTCCCCAGAGATCTGAAGTCATTTCACCTACAGAAGACAGATGACTTCAATCCTCAGTGTTGAGCTTGAATTGCAATACAAACTAAATTAGATAAAATAAATCAATAATACCCTTGCAGGCCAAATTCACTTAAGTAACATTTACAGTACAATTGCCCACTTTGTCTATATACTTTAATCCATTAACACTCTACATCTGGTACCAGAATAAATACGTTACTCCAACTGAATATAAATGAAGTAGGATCCCACTATTTTGTGTTGAGTGAAAGGTTAGTAAATTTTCATTTCTTAAAAAAAAAAAAAGGATTTTGAAATGAAGCAAAGCTGTTATATTGTGAAGCCCTACGATTTTGAGTAGCTACTGCAATACCTTCCAAGTTTATTGATGGCTTGTAAGTTTATACTGAATTTATGGATCATTGCATTCATACATTACATCATGATTCTCCAAATACAAAAATGGCCCAATACATTTATATTTGGATTCTAACTTAGAAAGCAGACATCAGATAAGGAACAAAAGACATACACATGCTGAACTTTGGCAAAGAAAACTTCAAAGTAGGTTTTGTGCTTACAAAATTAGTAAGACACCTGAAGATGACTGTGGCAATCACAGAAATAACTGAAAGATATTGGTCAATCCTACTTGTTCCAGTTTTATGTAAATTACAAGTAAATTAATCCCTCCAATTCCCAAAGTACCATGGAGTATATATAGTACATTACACTGTGGGTAAGGTCTTTAATTAGTCACTGGTTTCAACTTGGGGAGAGCTATCAAACAATTTTTTAAACCACTATCACAGCCATAGTAATGTCAAAACTTGCTCTCAGCTGGAAAGGTGACATTGGAAATCTAGTCCCAGAGGTTTAAGAATTAGAATGAAAAGCAATCAAGGTATATGGCTAGGCAGATATATTTAAGACCACTACAGTTACAAGATTGTGACATAATTCTCACCGAATGTACTTTTCCAGGTGCTTGACTATATTATGTTTTTGGCTTTTTTTTTCCCCCTCACACACTGCCACACTGCTGAGGCTGACTACTCATGGGCATGTTTTACATTATAGCACAGGGGCTAGGGTAAAAGCTTTAGTGTTAGGGAGCTGGATTCAAAAGCTGACACTGCTTCTTATTTTCTGAATGATCATGGGAGTGTCATTAAACCTTATTTAAACTGCCAGATCCCATCTTGGATTGGGAGGGAAACAAACCATAGGAGACCCTTAATCTCACAAAACAAATTGAGGATTGCTGGGGGGCTCGGGGGTAGGGATAGGGTGGTTGGGTTATGGACATTGGGGAGGGTATGTGCTATGGTGAGCGCTGTGAAATGTGTAAGCCTGATGATTCACAGACCAGTACCCTGGGGGCAAATAATACATTATATGTTAATAAAAATAATTTTTTAAAAAAACCTTATCTAAACTTACTTGTCAAAGATCCAGGACCTAATTCTTAAAGGTTGATTGTGAGAAATTAGAGAGATAAGGATGGAAACACAAAGGGAAGAGGAGAGAATGAATGTCAATTTAAGTAGGAATCAGGTCTGTCTGACATTGGCCTTGAGGCAGGTAAATACAGAATGGAAGTGAGATGGTAAATGGGAGATTTGACTCTCTTGTCTCCTCAGATGGTCCTAATATATATGCCTCTCATATACTGTTGGCCTAGATCACCATGCTGAGCATGATCCTAATATCTGAGAATGAAGAGTTTTGCTCATGGTGACCAGTGAACATACCAATATTTCACCTGGTGCTCAATCAAAAACAAGCAATCTTTTCTGTCATTAGGAGAAAGGCTGTGTTATACTTGTAACAGTACTATGTTGGTCTCCAATGGATCACTTTACTAAGAGATTTTTAGTAGTTAATTAGACTCACCTAATTTTCATCATATGTGATAACTTTAAAATGCTACCCAGAATAACAGAGAAGCCACCTTTCTGGGCCAGGCCAAACTCTAGAATGTACCCTAGAATATTCATGGATCAGAGCACACAAACTGACACACACTGGGAATTAAAGTGACTCAGGGACCACCAAATGGGCAATTAGAGTCTTGAGAAATGGCTCTCCCATTTAACTGGGTTCTAGAGTTCTCTCATACTTAAAACTGAGTTGTTGATTCAATAGAGAAAGCCCATAATTCAGAGATAACTCACAGTACTTATCCAGCAAATTGTGTTGATAAAAGGGGAAAAATTAACTGCAGAGGGAGAGAGAGAAAGCATTTGTGCTACAGCCCAAATCGCATGAAAAACAATTTACAAAATGAGCATTTTAATAGACAAAGCAAAATGTTTTTACTGGTTAAAAAATGCTGCAAAATGTTGGCAACAATAGTTTATATTCAAATAGTCAAACCTAATTGTTTGTGAATGCGACATAATTGAGTCTTCATTGTAAGAGCTTTAAGAAAAGCAAGTAATATAACATGGGTTTTATGACATTAAAAACAAATAATTTGTACAGGGTTATTATGTTTGAAGAAACACACACCCACTAACCCATTAGATTTCATTAGAGACAGGCACAAATTGTTAAATGTTTTGTTTTGTATCTGCTTTGAACTTCACAAAAGATGAAACTCATTTCTTTGAAACATTTTCCACTCTATATCCTGAGAAACTTTCAAGGTATGTATTAAAATAAAGCCACACTTAAACACAGCACCCATAATTACTAGTAGCTGTCAATTCTATTAATCAACTCTGAGGAGCATTAACAGTACTATCAAAATCTCTACAAATGAAATTGATGCCCAACAAACACTTTGAAAATTTTGGCCTCACTGACATAAGTGCAAATTTATACTATTAATGAAAATATCTGCTCAGTCAAGAAAAGAAAGATTCAAAATAACCTGGATGAGAGCAAATAGAGTAACACATCAAAAAATAAAGTCAACAAATTTAAGTGACTTTCAAGAACTTTAAAATAATTCCCAGCTACTGCCTTTGTTGAGCCCTATTGCACACGTAACACTGAAGTGAGAAAGAATTAAGCACAGAAGCAAGTTATGGATCACACACTCCAGTGTAATCAAACTCCAGCAGTTACCACAAGAACAAAATGTCAACTCTAACTAACTACCTTATTGAATTCCCCAAATCTATGACCCAAAAGATAGCCATATTAATTTGGTCATGCCCAGAGCCTAAGGGAAATCAGTCAGGGAATAAAGAATATCTGACAAAGACAAAATGAAATGCAAGACAGTCTAGCTTCTACAATAGGCACAGAATCATTTCACCATAATGACCAACTTGTCCAGGTTTGCCTGGGACTTACCTGGCATTAGCTCCAAAAGTCCTGCATCCCAGAAAACCTTGAAGTCTCAGAAAAACTGCGAGAGTTGATCACCCTCACATTTAATCTGAGAATCTCATTACTGCTGACCTACGCACCTGAACTTATATTTGACTAAACTATATAGAGAGTAGTGTTGTCAGACTTTATGGTACATAAGAATTACCTGGAGAGCTGTTAAAACACAGTGTGTCCTAGGCCCCACCCCATAGATTCCAAGTCCATAAACTGAAGTGGGGCGAATGAATCTGCAGTTCCACCAAGCTCACAGGTGATATGAATGCTGTTGGTTCAACCATCACATTTTGAATAACACTGATTCTAACTTCACATAGTCTTTTCATTTCCCAATTTTTCTTCCCATGTCCTTGAGTTTAGTTTTCAAGGGTATATGCATGACCAGACTGCATAGGTCTTTTAGAAATAGAAATGTCTTGTCTTCGTATAAGTGATGCCATTATAATTATTGGAAAACTTATCCAATAAACTGGTTATTTATACAACATTACAAGATGTGATGAATTTATTTATATGAATTCAATTGGTTATTTCACTTGTGAGGTCTTACCGAAATGCTAATTCACTTTGGGAAATTAATAGAAATAATAGGAAAACAGAGATAAGACTAACCAGAGGGGTGCCTGGGTGGCTCAGTGGGTTAAGCCTCTGCCTTTGGCTCAGGTCATGATCTCAGGGTCCTGGGATCGAGCCCCACATCGGGCTCTCTGCTCAGCAGGGAGCCTGCTTCCTCCTCTCTCTGTCTGCCTCTCTGCCTACTTGTGATCTCTGTCAAATAAATTAAAAAAAAAAAAAAAAGACTAACCAGAGCCAATGGGCTTATACAACTATAAAACTGGAATAACCACAAACGATTTGAAGAAGCTCAGTAAGGGAAATCTCAACTAAGTTATATTAGCAGATCTATGACTTCCCAACACGCAACTGGGTGTCAAACAATTAAATTCTGACTCTGTCAGGATTTAATGCATACTCCAGAGGTTAAGGGCGCTCTGTCTCACAAGACTGCCTCCACTTCAGATGCCAGTCTCAGAAGTCCCAAGGGCCCCCTGTACTTCTCACCTACCAGCTACAAATTTGGTGTGACTCCTTCCTCAAGTTCTATAGTTCCAAGAATGACCCACAGAACCCAGGGACATAAATTATGTACATTTACTGGTTTATTATAAAGAATATAACTCAGGAACAGCCAAATGGAAGAGATGCATAGGATCAGGTACAGGCATGCAGAGCTTCCATTTCCTCTCCAGGCATACCACTTTCCCAGCACCTTGAAGGGTTCATCAACCTGGAATCTCCCCAAACTTCATCATTTAGGGGGTTTTACTGAAGTTTCATTACAAAACATGGCATTAAATCACTGGCCATTAGTGACTTAACAATCTCCTCCAGCTCCCCTTCTGAAAGGTAGGGGGCTGCTAAAAGTTCTAACCCAAGTTCTAATCATTTGATTGATTTTTCTGATGATCAGCACCCCCTTCCTGAAGCTCTCTAGACCTTCCATGGCCATGTCATTCACATACATAGACAGTAAATTCCAAGCATCTTAAGAGTTGTGTGGAACTCAGAGACCATATATTTATTTTTTTATATTTTTTTTAATATTTTATTTTTATAGTAGGACTTTATTTTGTATTTATCTTCCCCAAAGAAAAGATACAAGTCATGGAAGAAAAAAGTTATCTTTCACCAGGGGTGCAGTTTCAAAAGTTACAGCTCAGTCTCTAACACCTATAAACATAATTTGAACCAAAGACCATGAGCATCCACACCAATGACACAAGGTTATTATGCTCCATCCACTGCAGTTACTATGGTAAGAAAGTCAGTGAATACATTTTACAGAGACTTTTTAATAGCCAAAGCCAAAGCTGAAAGAAATTCTCAGGATAAATCCATTTAACTAGAATGTCATACTTCATGAGCATTTCAATTTATTGAATGTTGAATCTGCTATTTGTTTAAAGATAATCTTTACAAATTCAACATCTTTTTTATAAATGTTAACATTCATAAAGAGCCTCCGACTTTTTCATTTGACATTTCTCATATAATAAATTAGAAAACAAGCACATACACACTCACATTCACACACACTGTCCAGTCTTCACAGGTTGCATATGGGAATAAGCTCCTGATCTTTCCTCTTAAGCTGAAAATACTGCCAATCTCTTGCCATAATTGTGTTTTTCTCTTAATCCACATTAATATAGCAATAAATTTTCATAGTCTTCTCTAAAGTAATCATACATCGACAACAATAATATCAGCAACGATTAGATATTATTCAGTGTCACCTATAGTACTGGCCCTCAGCTATATAATTTACTTTAATAATTATTATTAATCCTCACCAGGGTCAAGTCTAAGTGAGGTGAGTGAAGTTCTTACCTTGGGTGCAAAATCTGAGGGACCATAAAAAACTTAGCAATCAAGATAAATAATATTTTAATGCACTATTTTTCAATGAAATATCCAATTTCAATGAAATATCCATGATGAACAGAATATAAAATTTTTAAATAAAGAATAGATCAGCATTACTGATTTTTCCCTTTGCCTCAGGTTCTGATATGGTTTGGCACAGCACTGTCACAGATTTCTCATAACAACCCTACAATGTACAAAATAGTATTACTTTGATTTTATGAATAGAAACTCAGAGAAGTTAAATCACTTGTCCAAAATTATGTAGATGGCTAATGGCAGAACCAATGTATTTTACTTAAAAGCTCTTAGTCAATGATGTTATATATATACTGAGTGTTTTGTATGTTTGTGATGTTAAGGGATAGAGTACCCAACCTCAGGCCAATGGTTCCTTAGAAGGGCTCTAATACTCACCGAAAGCTGTTAATCTCATAGTTGTTTTATGATACTGAGAGGATACAGATTAGAGCCAGACAAAGGAAAAGAAGCATGGGGGCAGAGTCCAAGAAGTTTCCAAATATGAAACTTCCAATTAATCTCTCCCAGTAAAGTCACAGACAAAACTACCTCTCCCATCAACGATGTCTGACAATATGCACAGAGTATAGCCAACCAGGGAAGCTCACCAGGCTTCAATGGTCAGTTTTTACTGGAAATCAATCATGTATACAAGATGGACTGCCACTGTGCCTGACCTTTAGTCTCCAGACCCTCCAGAAGTATAGTAGATACCCTGTGGCCCAAAGCCTTTATCATTAATCATGTCATTAGACTGACTAGTATGGCCTGAGGTCCCAAAGTAAACAAAGATACTCTGAACAGGCAGGACATTCCAACAGCCTAGAGATCGGTTCCCAGGAGCCAAAGGCAAAGGCCACACCTCTCTTTAGGAAATGTTAATTATTTACTACACCACCTGCTAGCACCAGGAGCAAAACAGGGCTGAGAATAAGGATTTAGACACTTTTTTTTTTTTTTAGAAGAGCATATGTAACTCTTAAGTAAACAGGGTAACATGATCCCATGTTTACGAATCAGCAACACTGCCTATATCTTAAGTAGAATGAATACCTATGGAATAGAAATGGCTTTCCTTCTCACTTTTCAGACTGCCAACAGGAAAAAAAGCACTTAGTCTTTAGGTGCAGCCTGATTTTACTTCCTAAATCCACCTCTCTACTTTGGTGAAAGAAGAGGCCTTCCTATAAAAATAATCGGTATTGAAATCAAGAGATTAAAAAAGATGTATACACATTCATATAGTATTTATAAATAACATCCATCAGAGACCACAGCTGTTCCACAAATCCTTAATATATTTCGTTATCAGTTATAGAACATTATCCCTATTGTTCCAGCTTGATAATGAGAAAAGAGTGTTTAAGGGGTGGGAAGTACACATCCATGTGAGATGTTTTAGGTGTTATATAAACAAACAGGTTTTAATTTTAATAACTATTTATTATTATTATTATTATTATTATTAATGTGTATTAGAAAATTCTATTACAAGCAATTAGAAACATTCTAAAAGTATTTATGTTTTTAAAAAATTATCAATTTAAGAAAAACATTAACTTAAAAATGAACAGAAGCCATACTTGGATATGACAAAAATAAGGAAGGAAAGGAAATAACTGAAGTTTAGGATACTACAGATGAGTAGGATATAGGCCTTATCCCATCTTCTTAAATAAAAACATTTTAGGGACGCCTGGGTGGCTCAGTTGGTTAAGCGGCTGCCTTCAGCTCAGGTCATGATCCCGGCGTCCTGGGATCGAGTCTCACATCGGGCTCCTTGCTCAGCAGGGAGCCTGCTTCTCCCTCTGCCTCTGCCTGCCACTCTGCCTGAGCTCGCTCGCTCTCTCTCTCTCTCTAATAAATAAAAATCTTTAAAAAAAATATTAAAAAAAAAATTTTAATTCTAAGTCTGTTTAAAAAATCAGTTTCTGAAATGGAAATCTAGCCATGTTCAATTTAGGTTTTTATTTATTTAATATGCTCTAAATTGAGGAATTTCCTCAAACTTCCTTTTTTTGCTAGAGATCAGTTCTGAAGGGGACAGGGTGAGCCTAACTCTTTCTAAGGGGTCTTTCTGAAATAATTTTAGTCCTGAATCAACTAGTGGATAAAAAATTTTCTTTTTTATCAGTCTCCCCCAGTGCTAACCATTATCCTCAAATGCTACAACCTGTCTTCCTTGTGCCTGATGACTGGATCTCTTCACTAGAAAATCAATAGGAGAGCTGAGGTGGAAGCAGGTGGGCCTGGTGGGAAGGGTACCCAGTTCCCCAGGGCTCCTCTCCCACCACAGTATGACCTTTAGAAAACTGTTCCTCCTCCAAATACCTCACTTTCACCATTTGGGAGGGATGGGATGGTGACCTTCTCAGCACATGGTGGGAGGAAGGAGTCCGTGTCTGCAGGCACCCTGAAACTCTTGAAATGCAAAAAGGGAGGAGGTGAAGGAATAGCAGGGTTTCTGGCTGTGTCTGTGATCACACAGAATGAGCAGAGCAGGTGGCTAGTTGATGGAATACAAGGGACCAGTTTTGAATATGGAGGAAGCTACTGGCTGTACTTGGAAGCCCCACACTCTTTTGTTGTAATAGAGCATGATTAAAATGAATGAGCAAATGTTAAACTGGAGGGTGAAACCATTTCATAAAATCTTTTTTTTCTTCTTTTCATGTTTGGTTTACTTATCTGTTTAAAATGGACTAGGAAAAAAAAAAGTGTTCTTCAACACTGGATTTTAAGACCTATAAGCTAGAAAGGTAGAATAGCATAGTAAGTAATTATAGCAGCTTCAGAATTGTCAGATCTGGTTGTCAGTCTACTACTTCCTGTGTGACATTGAGGAAATAACTTCTCAGTGTCCCCAGCTATAAAGTGAGTATAGTAATAGTAGCAACCTCTTGTTTTATTTGAGAGAATTAAATGAGATAATGCAGTGAAGCATATAATGTCTGGCACATAATTCTGCCTCTATTGTTGTTGCTGTTATTACTAGTTTAATTTAACCTCTCAAAGTTGCACTTCCTCATCTATAAAATGCTAAACAATAAATATTCGTGCCCACTGTATTACGTTAATGTGAGAAAATCAAAAGAGATAATGGAAGTAAAGTTATATATAACCTGATGTGACCTGGGGGCCTTTCTGTCCCTTGAAGATTTAGGTAAATTCGGGTGGATGGAATGCTCTAAATTTTAAGATTTTACTAACACATGCACACACACATGCTACCCACACACCAACACAATTTCTACAAACTTCCATCTTACTTTGTCATTGTCCCCCTATCTCCAGGCCTTTTCATGGGCACTCCCGGGAACTCCTGCATCAAATTTGGAGACAAAGTTCTGTTCTCATTTTATTCTCCTAAGAAACTGTATCATTTTGAGTAGGCACGACCTTAGTAAAGATCTGAGTAACTTTACTGAAGATCATGACATACAATCTCTTATTACTGCACTCCCTCACCCTTCTATTCTGTGCCACATCTCACTACTGTCAGCCTCCCCAAAGCCTGTCCCACCACATGCCATCTGCCCTGTCACACAGAGCTGGCTGGGGAAGGTAATCTAACACCCCTTAACTGCAACTGCTTTTCTAAAGGGACTCCTCTACCACCTTCCCTCAAAATGTCTTCTCTTGTAAATGAAAAAGTAATTCTAACGTATCAAAACATGCAAATTATAAGAAAACTGGAATTTTAATTCCAAGCCAGTTCAGATATATGAATTGGTGTTCATCCTATGCCACAGATTATGCTGGTTTCTAGAATGTCATAATAACTAAAACATATTTCAGTGATCCAAAGAGCTGCAGCCAGGAACAGAAAGAGTCAGGAAAATGAATACTTTCAGGATAGCTTCATCAGTGAAGGGAAGAGTTCAGGGGAGACCAGGAAACAACAATGGGTGGAGGCCCCACTTCTGAAGAAGGTGTTAAAAAGACACAGCAGGATAATGAGATCTTGTGTAATGAAAACAAAATACCACAAGGAAAGAAAAAAAAAAAAGAAAGGGAAGGGCGGGAGGAAGGAAGGAAGAGGGGGAAGGAGGAAAAAGGAAGTTCATTTAAGGTAGAGGAAAAGCCATTGCAAACAAATGGTCTTAAAAATTAGAAGCAAGACATTTTAGGGGAACAGAAAATAATTCATTTTAGTTAGAGCCCAGTTTAGACACTAAGTTTAGATCTCTACTCCATTATGTAATTACTTCTAAAAACAAAACAAGATTGAAAAGTCCTATTTCAGTATTATTTTGATAAACATAATGATCAAGTCTAGCTCAGAATTATTAATTGGAGTAAAAGCAAGCCCCCAAATTCCAGGCTTATTGTCATAATATATCTTACAATAAATAGACTGAATCAATGACAATACAAGCTTTATAAAATCTTGACATCTGTGGAGGTGACACAGAAAACATGTGCTATGGGAAAAGTGTGAATCTTTCACACTCTGTGCAAGAACCACAATACATAGGCCTTTCTAGAGCATATGCAGAGGCAGCCTTGGATGGTAAAAGGAGAGACAAAACAAAAATGTACCACTTGTTGCACTACTTTGAGAGCAAAGTTTTCTATTCTCTATTATTACCAGTTACTCATTGCAATGAAAATAGAATTTTGCCAAAATTCCCACTTAAAAATAGCCAAAAGAATATAATTATCATAAAGAGAAAAAAGACAGTATGAAGTTGGAGACTACCAAGGCCTAAAAAGAACCTAGAATTAATAACACAGAACTCAGAGAAGACCCATGTTAACAGGTGTAGATTTGGTGTGCCACTTTGGAAAGATGAGAACTGTCATATGTTTTCCACACACAGAGATAGTTTTTTTCTTAATTATTTCAAATTTAACTTAGGTCCTACCTTCTAGGTTTGAGAAGAAATCTAGACAAGTTTGAATCCCAGGATTTATTCATTCCAAAAAAATTTAAGGAATGGCCTCTGGTTTTCTGGTCTTCCTGGCCCAAAATGCCCAGCCCTACTGCTTTTATTTGAGCTTGGGTGCAAGGATTTTAACCTTTTTTTCCAGTGCATCAGCAGCAACTGTGTGATGAGCATCTATCTAAAATAACTTTCGTCTACACAGTAAGAGTAGTTGAACAACATTTGAAGTACCCTAATCAGGAATCCATACTCCAGGTGTTTCATTAGCACCTAAAGGTTCTTAATCAGTTGTATACACTCCAAAGGTGGCTGCATTAGTGCTTCAAACATCACTATATAAATTTGTCACAATGTTTTCTAGTTAACATAATGGGTATTAAAATTTTTATTGTTGGAAAGCCACAAAGCTGGTTTTGTGGAGAACACTGTTGAAAACTATTATTGATAAGCTCACTACTGAATGCTTTTGGATTATTACTCTATATATGGAAGTGTTTTGAGAAGTTTATTTTCCTGAAAATAGAGGACTTTGTGGTCTTATCCAATTCGTAGCCTTGCTGATCCTGCTGCATGCATCCCCACATAAATGAAACTTTTTCATACTGGGGTCTAAAATAATGGAAAGTCTTTATGGAGCATAAGAAACAGGCTGCACGACTGGTTATACACCTAGTTATTAACAATGTTTGTCAGTGTGCCAGATTTTTACTTGAAACTGCATATCATTAAAAGTTAACACCTGATAGTATTGCCGAACTGCATATAGTCCCTATTTGCCTCCAATGGTTTAAAGCAACCAATATAGATGAAAAGAACTTGAGTTATTGTGAAGCCTAAATGATCTTTGCCTGGGCTTCAGAAATTTCAGCCTCCATAGATACACACACTTGAAAGCATCCCTTATTATCAAAGTCCTCTCACTTTAGCACTATGGTGATTTTGCTCCTCAGGCATTTTTTGCAATGTCTAGAGATATTTTGGTTGTCACAATTGGAAATGGGAAGGCTATGAGAATCTGGTAGTTAGGGGCCAGGGACACTGCTAAACATCCTACAGTGCATATAGTACAGCACACATCCTTCCAACAAAGAATTATTCAGTCCCAAACATGAACAGTGTCAATGTTGAGAAATTCTATACTAAAAAATGTAATTGCAAAAGACAAAATGTAAAATATGGTCACTGTACTCAGTAATATTGGATTATCTGGTGAAGTTTCAAATCCTCTAGATTACATGTGTAGGTTGCCACAGTACAATTTCTAATGCTTTAATCACTTATCTTTGTTCTGAAAAAGACTTCTCACCTGTTTCCATTTGTTTCCTATGTAAACATTTCCTATGTAAAACTGATTTCTTCCTTCAAGTTTAGAAGACCATTACTTATAAAGAAATATTTAGGAAAAGATATTAAAACTAGCTAAATGAAGAATACTATGTAGCAAGCATTTTGTATTCTGTAACAGAACAAAGACATTTTGTCACTTTCTCTGGCCATGAACTGGGCGGGGAACAGGGGGTGCTACTAAATAATGCTCCAATGGATTGTGACATGAGACAGATCATAAAATTAAGATTTAAACTGGAAAAGACCAAACAAAGGAATGAAAATTAACTTAAAGTCAGAAAGTAAAATTGAAAAGGCAAGGAAATGAAACTTAGAGAGGAAATACAAAACCACAGTTATGAAGTACTGCTCCTTTGGATATTAGCATGGTGGAAACAGCTCCTAAGTGCTCTATCGATATAACAGAGACATCATTAATCTTTTGTGACAAGATACTCTGGAGTAACCAAATTGTGATGGTCCTAGGCCCTGAATATCCTGTATTATCCTCAGGATTGAAGATGACTTCTATATACAGTAATTGTTGTATCGTGTTTCTCCACTGCAGTAAATTTTAACAGAAATGGCTTTCAAAAGCTATCTTAATAAAAAGTGATTTAGGCAAAAAAGAAAGGGTACCCAACTCTGGTTATTCCAGTTATTTCTTTTACACAGTGTCTCACTTAGATATATTTGATTTTGAACTTCTTTTTAGCAGGGCAGAGCTACTGTGTCATTTAAAACTGAAGAAATGGAAGGTTTGTACTTAGTTGAGGATTTTTTACCATAAGACATGTCCCCACCCCCAAATGTATAATTAGAGCTGTTTATACATCTTCTATAAATCTCATCAGATGACATTTATGCTCTTACTGAGAGAGATTTTCAGAGAGATGTTAAGATCAAAGTTGGACAATCCAAATCTAAATTATCTCTCAGAGAAAAACCAGGATTTATGCATAGATGGCTTTCCTTAGCACATTAGAGAGATCAAGAGGGTCTTCATATTCACTGGAATAATTACTGAACTTTACAGGAAGATGACAAATGGGTAAATAATAACAAGACAGAAATCAGGACCCCCACAATGCGCTCCCTATGGTCGAAGGAGAATCACATTGCTGCGCTGGAGTATAGACTCAGAGATCACCCTGTGTTTCATCTCAATTCTGGTTCCTTTCAGTGTGATCTTGAGCAAATTATCTAATCTCTCTGAGTCTCAGTTACACCATCTGTTCAGTTAGATAATAACAGTACTTATTTCACTTAGACTTGTTTTGAAAATTGAATAGTTGAGGTAGAAATGCTCAGTAACGAGTGACTGCTAGCACAGCAAATGTTTACAATAGGGTATGAGCATTTAGTGGATCAAATAATGCCCCCCTTCCAAATATATCCATGTCCTAGATTCCGTAAATGTGACTTTATTTGGAAAAAGGATCTTTGCAGATATAATTAAGGATCTCAAAATGAGATCACCTGGATTATCCAAGTAGTCCCAAAATGAAATATAGTCCCTTAGAAGAGACAGAAGAGAAGATACACAGAGGAAAAGACAATGTAAAGATGGAGGCAGAGATTGGTGTGATGCAGCCATAAGCCAAGGAATGTCAGGAGCCTCAGAAGCTAAGAAAAGGGAAGGAAAGATTCTCTTCTGCAGTCTCAGAGAGAGCACTGTCCAACCGACATCTTAATTTCAGACTTCTGGTCTCCACACTGCAAGGCAAATTTGGGTTGTCTGAAGCCACGCAGTGTGTCATAATTTATTATGGAAGCCCTGGAAAACTAATACAGAACTATTTTTTAAATGGCTTTTACTGGGATGCCTGGGTGGCTCAGTTGGTTAAGCGGCTGCCTTCGGCTCAGGTCATGATCCCAGCGTCCTGGGATCGAGTCCCACATCGGGCTCCTTGCTCGGCAGGGAGCCTGCTTCTCCCTCTGCCTCTGCCTGCCTCTCTGTCTGCTTGTGCTCACTCTCTCTAACTAATTTATTTAATAAATTTATTTAACAAATAAATTTATTTAATAAATAAATAAAATCTTAAAAAAAAATTTAAATGGCTTTTACTGAAGTACAAATCACATATCCTAGAATCCATTCATCTAAAGTCTACAATTTAGTGGTTTGGGGACACATTACATCATTAATTTTTTATACTATCATATATTATGTTTTAACCATTTTTTTAAAAGATTTTATTTATTTGACAGACGGAGATCACAAGTAGGCAGAGAAGCAGGTAGAGAGAGAGGAGGAAGCAGGCTCCCCGCTGAGCAGAGAGCCTGATGTGGGGCTCGATCCCAGGACCCTGGGATCATGACCTGAGCTGAAGGCAGAGGCTTTAACCCACTGAGCCACCAGGCACCCCTGTTTCAACCATTTTTAAGTATACAATTCAGTGGCATTGATTACACTCATAATGTTGTACAACTATCACCACTGTCTGTGTCCCAAATTTTCATCATCCAAAATAGATACTCTATACCCATTAAGCTGTAATTCCACATTTCCCTCACCTCCCCGCCCTTGGTAACCTCTAATCTACTTTCTGTAATTCAGAGCTTTTTGTTACTTAATATTCCAACTAATACTACTTACACCATAGTAAAATATTTGGAAATATGATGGTGCTTCCTCTATTACTAGACTGAGGTGATTCTGGCAAAATCTAATTGCCAGACAGTGGCTTAAAAATGAAAATATCTGCCAATTCCCTCTTTGTGTGTTATATGAGGAACCAATCAGCAGCCAAAGAAAGCAGACAAAGCTCTGAAAGCAATTACACAGGAAGAGCTGCCTTCCTATCCAAGTTAAATTTCTATAGCTTGATATAGCCTTGCTTTATCAGTGGATTTAACCCTCTGTCCTCCTAGGTATACTTTGTAGGCAACTGTGATCTCCAGAAGCCTTATCTATAAAACATAGACTCTCTGCTATATTGACAGTGGGACAGGACTTCTGGTTCACTCTCCTCTCAATATTATAAAAATTGGTTGTATTTTATCTAAGACTCCACTTATGATTTTCTTTTCCATTTGCAATATGGTTTTCTAGGGACATATGATATAGTATTTGTTTTATTTATGCATTAATTCAACAAATTTTAATTAGAGGGAATGACACACTATTATAGGTGCTATAAAGGAGATAAGTATTAGTAATTTACTTGGTCTATACTTTTATTTATCATCATAATTACTGCCTACCAGGCTTTGGAGTATGTACAAACCACAGAAAATTCTTTCACCTGTTGTTTTAAAGACCCATTATATATAACAGTTGGGGAAAACTATTTGCCAGAAAAGAATTCTGTCCCATAGAAAACATAATGTCCTTTTTGAACCAAGACATTCCATATATGGTGTAGTGCATACAGAGATAGTCATATCTAGGTCCTAGTCTGCTAGTAATAGCAGAGAGACCTTAGGCAAGATACTTAACCACTCTAGACCTAATTTTCCTCATTATTATAAAGGATAATTCTTGAATCTGCTTCTTACAACTGTGAGAATTAAATAAGATTAACTATTTTAAGCTATTAGCATAGTGTCTTGCCCATGATTGTTTCAGAAATGATACCCTATTTATCAGGTTACAAGGCTAGAGGATCTAATACAAATATTATGTAGCCTTCAGTTTTAGAAGGTTTCCTTCTCTGTAAGATGTCTTCCATTATTTTTAAGGGCATATGCTTAGAGTTCTTTTTTATTTTAATCTTAAAGATAAGAATTCTGTGGTTTGAGATTAGACAAAGATTGAAGGGCTAGTTCCCTTAAAAGAATGTTGCCCTCCTCATTTGTTGATCAGTGAGCATTTATTAAGCACTTACCATTCCCAGGGTTCTAGGCCCCATGCTATATCCCAGAAGTTCATGGTGTGATGGTACACAAACATATAAGCAAATTATTAAATGATCGAATAAAGGCTATTTTAGCAGGGTGTGCAGGGCAGTAGAAGTACTAAAAAAAAAAAAAAAAAAGAGAGAGAGAGAGCACTTAACTCCACCCTGCAAAGGCAGAAGAAGTGACATTTAAGAAGAATTTGGAATGATAGATAAAACACAAATAGGAAGAAAGGAAAGATATGGTTCAAAGCACAAGAGAGCGAGCACAGCATAATTGGGGGACTTGAATATTTGGTTCATATGCAAGAGCCAGATACCCATGTGAGTGTGGCAGGAGATAAGACTGACAACAGCCAATCTAGATCTACCGTCCTTGGCTTCTCTTGAGATAAATGAGGAGCGTATCTCAGAGATAATGAGTAACAATTATACTTTTAAATAATTAGAAATCTGAATTACATTTCCTATCTCACCTCATTCCTTCCACAAACACCTATAGAGCACCTATTTGTGTCAGGTGCTTTGTCTGATAAATGATAGAGCACTGGCTTTCAAAGCACTCACAGTGAAGAGTGCGTGGATAAGCATATAAGCATACCATGATACACTAAGTACTGTTAGAAAACTAAGTGGAGGGGGCCTGGATGGCTCAGTGGGTTAAGCCTCTGCCTTCGGCTCAGGTCATGATCTCAGGGTCCTGGGATCGAGTTCCGCATCGGGCTCTCTGCTTGGCAGAGAGCCTGCTTCCTCCTCTCTCTCTCTCTCTCTCTCTCTCTGCCTGCCTTTCTGGCTACTTATGATCTCTCTGTCAAATGAATAAATGAAATCTTAAAAAAAAAAAATGAAAAGAAAAGTAAGTGGAAGGTGCTCTGTGAGGTGCCAAAAGGCACCTAACCAAGCCTTGCAATGTCAAGGAAAGTTTTCCAGAAGTACTCTCTAAGCTAAGCCTTGAAAAGATCAGCAGAGTAAAACATAAGGGAATATGGACAGAAAAATGCACTAAGAAGAGGAAGTAGTCCATACACATCTATTTTACCAAGGCAAGAGAGAGCATATGGAATTCAAGGCACCAAAAGTAGTTCAGTCTGACTAAGACTTAGAGGAGAAAGTGAGAGGGCACCTGGGTGGCTCAGTGGGTTAAGCTGCTGCCTTCGGCTCAGGTCATGATCTCAGGGTCCTGGGATCGAGTCCCACATCGGGCTCTCTGCTCAGCGGGGAGCCTGCTTCCCCATCTCTCTCTGCCTGCTTCTCTGCCTGCTTGTGATCTCTCTCTCTGTCAAATAAATAAATAAAATCTTAAAAAAAAAAAAAAGAAATGAGAGATGGGAAGACACTGGGCTGAAGAGAGAGATGGAGACATTTTTTGGAGGGCTCTCTAAGTCATTGTTAGGGACCTTATTCTGAGGTCAATGCATATCTACAAAAAAGACGTGTGCATAAAGGTAGTATAATCATATCTGTACCTTGGAAAGATCACTCAGGAGCTTGAGGGGTTAAACTGAAATAAGGACCCAGGTAGGAGGCTGGTGCAATAATCCTAGTAAAAGATAAGAGTTTCTTAAATAGAATAGTGGTAGTGGGTATAGTGTGGATAGTTATTTAGGAGATGGAACTGACTGGACTTGCTGATGTGAGAAATGAGGGATAAGGAGGAATTAAGAAAAATGCCAAGATCTCTGTCTTGGCAGTCAAAGGCTGATTATATTTTCATTATGATGGGGATCTCAGAAGAAGGAGTTGTGCTTTGGAAGAAAATGAAAAGCTCAGTTTGAACATGTTAAACTGGAAGAAATATTCCTATGGAATCTCTAAATAAAGACAGATAAAGAATCTAGGATGGAAGTGATATTCAATATGTTCTAGAAATACAAATTTGGGATTCACCAGCAAAGAGGTGGTCACAGAAGCCTTAGGACTATTTGAGATTGCCCAAGGTAGAAGAAATAGACTGAAAGGGAAATAGATATAAAGACAGAGACTTTGAAACACTAACATTTATGGAATTGGCAAGTGTAAAGAAGTATATAAAAAGACATTGACAGGGACAGACAGAGAGAAAGGAAACAGGAAAAGTGTATTATTACATTCTGATGGGGATGTCAGAAAGAGGAGTTATGCTTTGGAAGGAGTAATAGTAAGAGAAAGAAGTCAATATTATCCTGAGTTACAGATAGTTTGAAATAAGGACTAAAAAGTAATTTAAAATAGATAACTACAGACACATATGACTAATCGTCAAGAAAATATCAGGAATAAGTTAAGAAAATCAGTTATCAAACTGATGCACTTGCCCAAGCAAGAGATGATAAGATCTTGGTTAGTTCAACAGTAATAGGATTATTAGCAAGGGAAAGGGACATATTTGGGAATTACATGATAAGACTTAGGAATTAAGGATGAGGGGGAAAACAGAGTCAGGGAGAAGAGGGATGGTTCATTTAATTAGGGAAATGTTAAAGTTGAGGCATGATTAAAATTTCTAAGTAGAACACAAAGTGAAGGAAAATGATCTTCAGCTCAGAGGAGAAGTCAAAAAAAGAGAGATCCTGTGGTGAATCACCAGTTATTCCTGTGACTGAAGACTATATTCACAGGGAGAGAAGAAAGACAAGAGGACTCAGGGAACACCATCCAGTGAAGGAGCAGAAGGAACGCCTAGAGGAGCATTCACTGAGATAGAAAAAGAGTCACAAGAAAAATACTGTCCAAACTAGAAGAAACAAAACAAAGAGTATCCACAATATCAAATGCTACAGGAAGTTTCAATTACATGAGAGGATTCTTCTGGACTGACTGAAAGAAATCCATTGTCGTATCCTAGCTCCTTACACAAAGTTACAAGAAGAGAATTACCCTGGGAAGACCCAGGATTTAGATTAACAAATTAAAAGAAGCATATAAAGAATATGGGTATCTGAAACTGATGATGTACCGTATGTTGGCTAACTGAACCTAAATTAAAAAAGAAGGCTGAATGCCCAAATGCAAAACTTAAAAAAAAAAGGATGTATATAAATGTGAATATGAAATGGGTACAAGTATTTCTGGCAGAAGTTTAAGATTTTACTTTTGGTACAATTCATTGTCAAAAAATGACTCTTTGATGACATGTTAAGTAAGAGTCGGGGTAATGAATAGATAGACAAAAATGAAAAAAAAAATCTCTAAGCAGTAATTTGAAGAGAGCACAATATGAACTATTACATGGTCATTCTCTAAAATCCCATGGATTTGCTCAGCTACTTGTTGAACCAGATTATACTTAGGAAGTTGACATCCAGCATCCTTTAAGACTATTATATATATAAGAAATGCCATTTATTACAGAAAAATGAACATTTTAATGACAATCAGCACTATTCTAACTGAATATAATTTCAAAGTAGATACTCTGGAGAAAGCTGAAAATGTTTAAACAACTGTAAGAGAGCAGGCTTAAATTTAGAAACTGTTCTGAAAACCATAGATGTTTTAACCCACATTAGTGAGATACTTTGGTTGAACCTAAATGTCTTAAATTAGATAATGATTATATTAATGGATAAATACATCAACCATAATGTAGGCTTATCTTCTTCCATACACAAGTAGTTTTCCTTCATGTATTTGCTAATTTGTTTTTATATATAATTAAATTGGTAGGTATAATAAAATAAATGTTCCATACTAAATGCTAGGTTGAATATAAATATATTAAAAATTATCTTGATGTACAATGACTGCAATAAAAATTAGGTATATCTCGGTGCACTGGATCTCTCCCCTGCAATGACACCAGGTTTTTACCACTCCTCCAACTCACTCCACCCTCACTTCTGGGCAGGTTTTGAACTGAAAAACCCAGGATTGTTTGCAATTCAGTAAATCCTTACATTATGAATTCAGACAGCCTAAAATTACATGCTGTCCAAATTCAACAATCTCTCAGCCTATGATAAGCCCACAAATGGAATTTATAAGCAACAGAAACAGTAATAGAGCATTTTGTTCTTTTAAACTAAAGTTCTGGGGGCACCTGGGTGGCTCAGTGGGTTGGGGCCTCTGCCTTCTGCTCGGGTCGTGATCTCAGGGTCCTGGGATCGAGCCCCGCATCAGGCTCTCTGCTCCTTGGAGAGCCTGCTTCCTCCTCTCTGCCTGCCTCTTCTGCCTACTTGTGATCTCTGTTTGTCAAATAAATAAATAAATAATCTTAAAAAAAAATTTAAACCAAAGTTCTGGACCAGTGGCTAGCTTAATGGCCAGAAAAGTTATGTTTTGGCTCCAGACCATTTTAAAGAGCCTCTTATGGATTCAATAATAAAAACAGAAACTCTAGCTTTGAGAGTAAACTGCCACATTCTGATCTAATAGAGTAGCCATATTTATTAATATCCATATCATCATTTTAATACCCTACTTTATTTTTCCAAGAGTGCATAGAGTGCAATGAAAGCCACATTTTACAAGCCAATTTTAAATGTCTTTTAATGATGATGTACAGTGCTGTAATACAGATTTCTCATCAATATCACCATCCTACAGGCACGCATTAAAGCTGCAAATCATTTCTTGGGTGGTGTTACTGTCAGATTCCAAATGTACTACAACTATAACTCAGGTCTGAGTTAAGCATCACCCTTGGATGCAATGGGTATAATCCAATTTCTGCAAACTGGAAGTAATGCCAGTCATGCTAGAGATAGAACTGAATGCCCTTGTTTGGAAGATAAGCCCAAGTCTCTCTCTCTTTCTCTCTACTCCAAATGAGAATAGGCTGACACTTTTCAGTTCAGAACTACTCCCAACCCCTCCCGAAATAACCATGAGTTGAACATCTGTCTAAGTTTCTACAATTTGTAAATTGTTTGATTATTTAAATCCTTTTCCCTTACTAAATGTTAATCAGCATTCCTGCTGGTGGTCCTTAGGGTTGTTACCATGGAACTTGTAAATTATTTTAAAGATGTAGCTTAGATAAAGGGGGACACCTGTGGCTGAGTTATTTCCATTATCATTAGCATAAACCCTTATAGGCCAATTTCTGCAACACTGTGATAAACCGCTAGAAATAGAAATGCTTGATACAAAACATGGTGGAAAAGCTTAAATTGTTCTGGGTCTTTAGCATATTTTCACATTGGTATTAAGAATGTTAGAAATAATTTAATCATTGCCTGATTATAGGGATGTTAGAAGTAATGAAATCCTTGCCTTATTACATATGGACTCATTCAGAGCCTCATTATTTATTTGGCAAGCATTAAGCATCAAATCAACTTAGTCAGATACTTGAAAATGGGAAATTCAAGATGAAAGTTAAAGTGAAGATTAAGAGGTAAAATTAAAACTATTTATTTCTAACAGCACAGAGCAATTTCCTTTGCAACAGACCTAGCCCAAGAGGGTTTAAATAAGAGGGCAAATGGTAGAGTCCATCCCAAAGAAGGGAACCAAAAATGAAGAATAGTTGACAAAACATTCTTTACTTACATTTGCCTGGGTCAAATGGCATAAGAAGAAAAGGGTGATAATTTTGATTTGTAGCTATGGAATATATTCTGTGCTTTTATGCATCTGATTATTATTGGAATGGTTTCCATTTCCAGCTCAACAGAAATGGGAAGAAAGGAAGTATATGCTAATCATTTGGGAATTTGTAGTTTCATTTTGCTTATGAAGAGCTACTGACATTAGTAAGATACAATAAATGTATTCAGTAGTGTTGGGATTTGGGGCTTCGAGCAGTGGCCACATCAATGATACATATTTTCACACTGCAATGTATATGGGAAAGTATCCCACCCACATTAAATTGAGGCTTGAGATAATGCCACTGTAAGCAGCTTTCTGGTTGTTCCTTGTAAGGAAGTTTTCTAATGTATTGATCCATGACAATAAATAGTGGATTGGGTCACAGGAAGCTGATCAAGCTCATTGCATAATGGGGAATAATTGCCAATAAAATCATACAGGAAGCCTTACAGAAAAAAAATAGCTTCTTCCTCTTGAACACAGAGGTAATTAGAAGTAGAGCCAAGAGTATCATAGGCCAGTATGTGGATTTGTTACCCTGGCTCTAACACCAGATAGCAATACATACAATCACACACAGAACCAGTGGCAGATGGGAGAAGCTGGAATTAATTCTAGTCTCTATGAATAAGGTGAGAAGCTAGATATTTAGACTGAATGCAGGAAGTGGGCCAAAGCATTAACTACAGAAAGAGCCATGTTACTACTGAAAGGAATAGTGTTTAGTGTAAGAACAGAAAGAATATATATTTTGTATTAAGGAAATGGGACACAAGAATATGAGAAAATGAGAATCAAAATCCTTTTTCTTTAAAGATATTATTTCTTTATTTGAGAGAGGCAGAGAGAGAGAGAGATAAAGAGAGTGGGCATGTGTACGATGGGGAGGGGCAGAGCGAGGAGTGAGAGACTCTCAAGCAGACTCCAGGCTGAGTGCAGAACCCAACTCAGGGCTCAATCTCACCACCCTGAATCATGACCTGAGTCAAAATCAAGAGTCAGAGGCTTAACCAATGCAGCCACACAGTCATCCTAAAAATCAACATTCTTATACACTGAGTTACAAGCCTTATGTATAATGTTTCATGTGATCCCATTAATAACCCTTCAGGCTGAGGAAGATTCAAGTTTAACAGATGAGAAAACAGAGTTAGGCAGATTATTTCACTGTTCCTGGTCATACTTGTTGGAAATGACTGACCTAGATATAAAACCAGATGTCTAATACTAAAACTTATGCTTATTAAAAAAAAAATGCACCTTGGTTTACCCAGCATGTACCATCAGGTAAAATAAACCCTATCTCCCCACAAACATCATCCAGTTGCAGACCCTATCTTGGCATTTTCCACATTTCTGTCAGTCAGCTAGAGAAGATCTGAGGTCAAACAGCTTTTGTGAAGTGACCCCCAAATTCAATAAACAGTTGCTTAATCTGCTAAAGTGGTAAAAGTAGCTTTAGTCTCAGTCAGGAGTGGATCAATTCATCACCATTGGAATTTTTTTAGTGCTTAGATTTTACTAGTCAGCTCACCAGAGAATCAAGCAGAGGGTAAAAGGAGGAAATCTCTTATTTCATTTGGTTTGCTTGAAGATTGTATGTAAAAAGAGACAATATTAATATAAACAGGAGAAACTAATGAGCTCTTTTGCTGGGGTTACCTTTGGGTAACACTGCCACCCACTGCAAATCTCTGTGCTATTTTCAGGAAAGATCTATTTATGTCTCATATAACTCATCATCACTGGGATACAATATTCTCTTTATCATATCAAGATTTGCTCTGTTTACATCCTGCCTAATAACATGTAGCCATCCAAGTATAATCAAATATAAATGATAGTGTATTAGAAATGCTCTTTGGCTATTTGTAGAAGACAATTAGTATTCTCAATGCTTTTATGAACAATTTTTTCATTTTTAAAGAAGTTTACATTTTTCCTTCTTTAATTTTAACTCCCTAGTATTACATGAATTCATAACTGTTCATGTGATTAAGATAAAAATAGTCTTGCTACTCTGATAAAGATTTGCTGTCCCATGTGGTCATTAGAACCAAGTTTAAATTTCTTTTTTTAAATAAAGATTCTTGGCAAATAAGGGACACCTCATTGCCAATGCTACAGAGCCTTTCTAAGTAATAAAGGGAAACAGTATTGTGACTATACTGGGAGAGAAAGATGAAATGTGGTATCTTTCCAAATAGTACATCGAGGGATATGCATGGGAAATAATATAAAATACAGCTTAAAATGAGAATCAAAGAATTTGATCACAGGAGGCCCTAGTAAAGTCTTAAACAATTCCAAATAAGGACACATCTCTTTTTTAGATTATAAAAGTTGAGATGACATGTTAGAAATTTTGCAATGTTTAAATATTAGCCAGTAAATGTTAGGAACTGTTTTGAGGCATTGAGTACATGTGAAATTTGAAGTAGTGAGGGAACAGAGAATGTGCTGACACCAATAAAGGAGGTAATTTTGACTATTTAAAGGAAGAATGTTCAAAAAGAGAAGACATAAGGAAGAGGTTACACTAAAGTAAGCAAAAAGAGAATTAGAATCACATAAGAACTTTGTGATTTTAACTTTGCTATAGTAGAAAGAAAGGACAAAGAAAAATACAGCATACACTCTGTTCATCACCATTTGAGACTAAATGAGTAAGCCTTCCATTTCCATTATTTTTTAATTTTGCGTTTTCATGTGAATCATTTATTTTTCTTATTTTAAAGGTTTTACAAGATCATTTTGCTAATAGACATCTAATCAGGTCATGTAGAACTCCCATATAATTTATGTGTGGTGGGGCTGGGGAAGTCCATTAATGGGCAAAGGAGTTGCATTTCCTGTCATGGAAATTAATTCCATGGGGCCAAGCATCCCACTCCGTCTACTCAGACAACATCCTACAACTTACAGAACTATATATATAATTCTATAATCATGAACTTAACTCTATTTTTGGATTCCCCATGCTGTGGAGGGAAATATTAAAAGAAAAAATATTAGTGACAATTTATATCAAAACACTATCAATTTTAGAAGAGTTACTTTAGAAGGCTATGTCAAACCAGCTTCAGGATACCATATCATTCCCATATTCATGTGCTCTAACAGAGGATGTATGAAAGTGAGCCCTTTGAACATCCCTGGTTGTATCTCTTTGTAAAGGGGAGTGCTCCATGAATAAATCCTATCAATGCAAAAATGATATAATTTCTTTTATGGTAAAAAATATCCACTCTGAACACCATTTACTCCTCCATGCACCCTCCATTATGAGTGGTCAGGTAAATGTATTTTAAATTTCAATGTTCACAATTCTTTTTTCTTTTAGAGATTTCATTTATTAGCTTGAGAAATATCACACACAAGAGAGCACAAAGAGGGTGGGCATGCCAGAGGGAGAGAGAGAAGCAGACTCCCCACCATCAAGCATGGGGCCTTACAAGGGCAGATCCCAGAACTCTGAGATCATGACCTCAACCAAAAGCAGTTGCTTAACCAACTGAACCACCCAGGTGCCCCTCAATGTTCATGCTTTTAATTGGGTCATTAAATGAGTAGAAATTCTTAGGTACAACATAAGAATTATATTATGTTATAGAATTATTATATATTATATTATATATTATAAGAATTTCATTATCTTAGGTATAATATAAGAAATTCTTAGGTATAACATAATCAGTTGAGAAATCTTTCCCTTTGTGGTTAATGCCTTTTTTGCCTTATTCAGGAAATTCTCCTAGAAGTCATGAAGATACACCATAATCATCCACAAATTCATTGTTTTGGCTTTCACAGGTATGTTCATAATTCACATGTGATTGATTTTTCTGTGCATTCTGGGGCTTGTAAAGCACCTTTATGGTCAAACAAGTGTTCATACAGGCATGGGCCTATTCTGAGCTTTCATTCTATTCCACCAATATATTACTCTATTTTATTTTTTTATATTTTTTAGAAGATTTTATTTATTTGACAGACAGAGATCACAAGTAGGCAGAGGGAGAGGAGGAAGCAGGCTCCCAGCCAAGCAGAGAGCCCAATGCGGGGCTTGATCCCAGGACCCTGAGATCATGACCTGAGCTGAAGGCAGAGGCTTTAACCCACTGACCCACCCAGGGGCTTTTAATAACACCTTTATGGTCAAACAAGTGTTCATACAGGCATGGGCCTATTCTGAGCTTTCATTCTATTCCACCAATATATTACTCTATTTTATTTTTTTATATTTTTTAAAAGATTTTATTTATTTGACAGACAGAGATCACAATAGGCAGAGAGGCAGGCAGAGAGAGAGGAGGAAGCAGGATCCCAGCCAAGCAGAGAGCCCAATGCAGGGCTTGATCCCAGGACCCTGAGATCATGACCTGAGCTGAAGGCAGAGGCTTTAACCCACTGACCCACCCAAGCGCCCCTATTACTCTATTTTAAAATAATGATTAATTACCATAACTTTAATCAAGATTTTCAGTAAAGCAAGATTCCTTACTTTGGTTTTTATTTTTTCCCACTTTGGAATATTTCAAACTTTTTATTACATCTTTTCAAATATATAGAAATGTAAAATATTAGTACATTAAATTTCTGTATTCTTATGAACTGATTTTAATAATTATCAACTAATGGCCAGTCATGTTTTATGTCTATAACACCACTGAGTTCCATCCATCGTACCCAATAAAGTTTGGTTTCAGGAAAATCCAGATGTCATATCATTTTGTCTGTCCATAATCTGAAAACACTCATTTTTTTCACTTTTTCATACCCATAGTACTAATAACTGGTAATCTTTCAAAACATTATTCAAACTACCCTGACTACATAAATACACAAAGATAGATGTGTATCTGTGAGCTTTTTATATATATATACATTTATGTATGTATATGTATGTTTTATGAATTTATATATATATATAATCATGTATATAATGGCAGATATGTACATATACTTCACATATACATATATATGTCTATACATATATTTTTATGTGTATGTTCTGTTTATATATTGTGCTCATATGCACCTTTTTATGTATACATTTTTTCATGCATGAGGTATGTATATTTGTGAATGTACACACAATAAAAAAATCTGAAGATTGATTTGAGGAATTGTAGATCTTCTAAATCACTACTGAGATGCTGGGAAAAATTATCATATTTAGCTCTTATAATGAAATAAAAGGTGTTTTCCAGCAGGTGAAATTTAGCCAGTAGTAGGATGTTGGTAATTGGTTTTCAAAGGTTTACCCTTCAGATAATTTTAAAAGGTCCAAAGGCTATAGATTGGCTTTAACTTCTATCAACACAAGGATGTCTGTTTTGTTTACCACTGTATACTGCAGTGTCTGAGATATGGCAAATGTCCAATAGATATTTTTGTTGTTGAATGAATATGAAATCATATTCTGACAACTTATTCTACTTACTGTCTGTCCCTTCACAGCCAAGAAGGATATCTGTATATCAGTGACCCCAACCATAAACTTTTAATTTTTTTTCTGATAATTCCTGCTTTAACCTTCTAGTGAATGGGGTAGAATAAAATAGTAATATTAGAATAATTTATTAAATTTGAGCCTAGTACAGTTCCGATTATAGTGAGACTCAGAGAAATATTTGTACATTAAAGAAATATGTATTTTCTTGATGTTTATTCAAGCACTTTATATGTTCTCAGGTTTCTTAATATCTGAGTGGCTGCCAGAAGTCTGTATCTGTCCCAGATAGGTAGCCTAGTTTGTGTTATCATCAGAGACATGCTGAACTGACAAACCCTGAACACTTACCATGCAACCTGCCTACAAATGCTTTACAGCTGTTAAACGTCTTGGAATCCAGATTGAGTGACAGTAAACATTGATTTCAATGCCTTCCAATTCAACAGGTGAAATTACATTGTGCGGTATCTGTTGTATAGGACCTTGCTTCTTCAAAACAGAATGAGATGAGGTTCAACATAATTGCATGCAGGACGATGGGTTGGATTTGCTGGCAATTCAAGAGCTACTGAATTTGTCCAGCTCATCTGGCATTTTGTCACAGGCTTTTCTATCTGTGTGTATTTTGTTCCCCTGCATGTCATATATTCTCTTTTCTTTTTAAGGGAAGGAAACAAAGTAATAAATTCTACATCCCCTTTAGAATATTTTTACATGTCACCTGTGACCAAGAAATTACAATATTGATCAATTTTTGTATTATTGCTACAGACAGGGAGAAACCCAGGCACCTAGATTTACCAATTTTTTTTTCTATCCCAAAAGCATCTTGTAAAATCAACTTTAGAAGAGTATATTAATTTTAAATTAGTTTTCAATTAGCTTAAAAACAGGAACATGAATAACTAAACTAAAATTTCACTTGTAACTTGCAAAAGCAGATGCTGACTCTACAACGTTAAAAGGCATCTTTGTGCGTAGAGCTCTGGACTATAATCTAGGAGGTCTGGTTTGTTTGCCTTTCTAGGCCATTATCTAACCCTGAGACTGTGGATAAGATCCTCGAATAGTGTTTATTTCATTTTATATGTTGAATAGTAATGATATTTTACATATGTGTACAGTTTTATATGAAAAACAAGTCCTGTGAATATATGGGAAAATGCCTAGACAGTATTATGCAATGTACAAATATTTGTTATCACACAGATTCTTTTATGTACAGAGAGCGTTGTGCTATATTTGATGCAGAAGTGACTCAGGCAGATGAAATCATCAGGCTAGCCAATCTCCTTTTGGTAACCACTTGTAAATTCTGTCATGATCCCTCAAAGAGCAAAGAATGGCTTACATATTTCCCACTTCTAGATGCTGAGTAACTCAGGGACCTGACAGAGGAAAAACTATTTGAACTTCAGTGCTTTAATTGAGATAAACAAGAGAAGTGATTCAAGATATATATTTATTTTTTTTAAAGATTTATTTGACAGAGAAAGAGTGATCACAAGTAGGCAGAGAGGCAGGCAGAGAGGGGGAAGGAGGCTCCCTGCTGAGCAGAGAGCCTGATGTGGGGCTCGATCCCAGGACCCTGAGATCATGACCTGAGCTGAAGGCAGAGGCTTAGCCCACTGAGCCACCCAGGTACCCAAGATATATGTTTAATATTAATTAATACTGTCCCTTGCCTTCATGGAGTTTAGTGTTAAGCAATTTTCACAGAACTAGAATAAATTTTAAAATGTGTAAAGAACCACAAAAGGTCCCAAATAGCTAAAGCAATCTTGAAAAAAGAAAAACAAAGCTGGAGGTATCACAATTCTGGACTTCAAGTTATATTACAAAGCTGTAGTGATCAAGATAGTATAGTACTGGCACAAAAACAGACACACAGATCAACAGAACAGAATAAAAAACCCAGAAATGGAGCCACAACTATATGGTCAAATAAACTTTAACAAAGCGGGAAGAATTTCTAATGGGAAAAAAAGTCTCTCCAACAAATGGTGTTGGGAAAACTGGACAGCCACATGAAAAAGAATGAAATTGAACCCCTTTTTGGCACCATACACAAAAATAAATTCACAATGTATTAAAGGCCTAAATGTGAGTAAGGAAACCATTAAAATCCCAGAAAAGAACTCAGGCAGCAACTTCTCTGACATCAGCTGCTGCAACTTCTTACTAGATATGTCTCCTGAAGCAAGGGAAACAAAATAAAAGTAAACCACTGAGACTTCATCAAAATAAAAAGTTTCTGCACAGTGAAGGAAAACAGTCAACAAAACAAAAAGGCAACCAATGGAATGGGCAAAGATATTTACAAATGACGTATCTGATAAAGGGTTAGTAACCAAAATATATAAATAACTTACAAAACCCAACACCCCAAAACCAAATAATCCAATTAAAAATGGGTAGAAGATGGGGCGCCTGGGTGGCTCAGACAGTTAAACGTCTGCCCTCGGCTTAGGTCATGATCTCAGGGTCCTGGGATTGAGCCCCACATCAGGCTCCCTGTTTAGTGGGGAGTCTGCGCCTCCCTCTTCCTCTCCCCTCCACTCCACTCGTGCACTCTCTCACTCTCTCTCAAATGAATAAATAAAAATTCATCTTAAAAAATGGGTAGAGGCTAAAGGTACAAATGTAGTGATCCAAAGGGGCATGTGCACCCAAATGTTTATACCAGCAATGTCCACAATAGCCAAACTATGTGAAGCACCTAGAAGTCCATCAACAGATTAGTGGATAAAGAAGATGTGACATAGGGGCGCCAGGGTGGCTCAGTGGGTTAAAGCCTCTGCCTTCAGCTTGGGTCACGATCCCAAGGTCCTGGGATCAAGCCCCACATCGGGCTCTCTGCTCAGCAGGGAGCCTGCTTCCTTCTCTCTCTCTGCCTACTTGTGAACTCTGTCAAATAAATAAATTTTTTAAAATATTTTAAAAAAGATGTGATATATACATAGATATAGATATAGATATATATATATATGGCATACACACACACACACACACAAAAATGGAATACTATGCAGGCATCAAAAGAAATTAAATCTTGCCATTTGCAATGACTTGGATGGAACTAGAAGGTATTATGCTGAGTGAAATAAGTCAATCAGAGAAAGACAATTATCATATGATCTCTCTGATATGTGGAATTTGAGAGGCAAGGCAAGGGGCTATGGGGGTTAGGGAAGGAAAAAATGAAACAGGATGGGATTGGGAGAAAGACAAACCATAAGAGACTCTTAATCTCACAAAACAAACTGAGGGATGGTGGGAGGTGGGGACGTAGGGATAGGGTGGCTGGGTTATGGACACTGGAGAGGGTATGTGCTATGGTGAGTGCTGTGAAATGTGTAACTTGATGATTCACAGACATGTACCCCTGGGGCAAATAACACATTATATGTTAATAAAAAAGTGAGTAGAAGACATAAATAGACATTTTTCCAAAGAAGACACAGATGGCCAATAGACACATGAAAAGATGCTCAACATCATTCATTGTCAGGGAAATAAAAATCAGAACAACAATGAGATATCACCTCACACCTATCAGAATGGCTAAAATCAACAACACAAGACACAACAGGTGTTGGCAGGATGCAGAAAAAGGGGAGCCCTCCTGTACTGTTGGTGAGAATGCAAACTGGTGTAGGCACTCTGAAAAATAGTAAGGAATTTACTAAAAAAGTTAAAAATAGAACTACCCTATAATCTAGCAATTGCACTACTAGGTATTTACCCAAAGGATATAAAAATACTGCTTTGTAGGGATACTTGCCCCCTGATGTTTAGCAGCATTATCTATAATAGACATACTATGGAAAGAGCCCAAGTTTCCAATGACAGATGAATAGATAAAGAAGAAATAAATAATCATATATATATATATGTGTGTGTGTGTGTATATATATATATACACATATATATATATATGGATACTACTCATGGAATATTAACTCAGCCATAAAAATAATGAAATCTTTTTTTGCATGAAGTCATCATTGGCAACAGTGTGGATGAAGCTAAAGAGTGTTATGCCAAGAGAAATAAGTCAGTCAGAGAAAGACTGTATGATTTCACTCATATGTGGAATTTAATAAACAAAACAAATGAGCAAAGAGGGAGCAGGGAAGAGAGATAAACCAAAAATCAAACTCTTAACTACAGAGAACAAACTGATGATTGCTGGAGGGGAGGTGGGCAGGGGCGGTGGGTTAAACAGTTAATGGGAATTAAAAAAGACACTTGTGATGTGCACCAGCAGTTGTATATAAGTGCGAAATCACTAAATTCTACACCTGAAACAAAAAAAAAAAAAAAAAGAGGAGGAGGAACAAAAAAGAAATATTGGTAATCAATGAGAATTATACCTTGACATGAAACCTTTCTGTGTGACTCTTACTATGATTTCCTGTAGGATTCATACTATTTTTCAGCACGCAGAAAATTGTTCAGCAATGAAGGAGTGAGCCCTGGGTATGAAGACATGAACTTTAAGATACCCCTTGAGGAAGGAAAGAACAAAAGAGATGGTGTAGAGGAAAACTTCTCTAAAATGAAGGGAGATGTGTTGGAGGCAACAGTAGAGAGGAAACCAAATAAACAGGAAACTTAACAGGGTGTAATAGGTAGAAAGGTGTTCATAATGAAAACATTTTTAGCTATTATAACTTTATCAATATGATTGAATGTAAACTGTATCAAGCCCTGTAACTAAGGACCTAGTGCTTGGTTTTGATACAGTAAAATGGCAGAAATTTTCCCAACTGGTTTTATTGGAGAGGAAAGAGAAGACAAATAAATACTTTCAATTCAGTTAAATGAAAAATAGTATTTCCAAACTGACTAAAATTGAGGAATTTAAGACAATTTTGAGAATTTTTGAGTTTTTAAAATATCAGTCTAATGAGTTTAATACAATTAATACTAAGTCATTTCAGGCCCACTTTTTTGTTGTCATTGTAAAGTCTTTTTCTTTGATAAAGGGCATTACCTATCAGTGACTAAATGCTTCTTTTTTTTGGAGAGAAACTGGGTATTTTACAGGAACATCTATAATTTTTATTTGCCCAAACCGTTACATTTGAAACTTCAATAGGTCCAAAGTAGTACATAAACAGGAGTAACCAGAGTTTTAAAACATATTTATAGAGACACTATATTGTACACCTGAAACTAATATGGCACTGTATGCTAACAAACTGGAATTTAAATAAAAACTTTAAAAAAAGAAACTACAAAAATAGAAATAAATTTATAATAGCCCTGTTTAATAAACAGCCTTTGTATTGTGCATTATTTTACCAATATTTTGAAAGCTTGAATAGGCTCATTTGAATATAAGGTTCCCTGCTAGAATTTGTGTAACTTTGCTGTCACCAACAGGTTGCTATGTGAATTAAATATTTTTATCTCAGTATGTTTTCATTGTATCTAACAGTTAAAAATCAAGGAATAAGCTACCCTGTTATTTTTCTTAAACTTGAGATGCTCTGTAGAGTGCAATTAAGCATTAACATAGTACATCTGGGAAAGTAATTATTATTTTTTGATTTGCCTGAAGAGGATACTGTGGACATATATCAGCCAAAGAGCCATTTGTATTTTTTTTTCTCTAGCAGTAGATTTATTTCTCCATTAAATGTAGAGAGATCATCAATATCCACTACATGGCTTCAATTAACTGAACATTTTGTCAACCACTGCTATTCTCCAGCTGCCAGATATACCATATGAAATAACAGAGAACCTGTCCTGTTTTCTCATCTTCCTTCTCAATTAAACAAAAGAAAATAGAACAATAAGAGGATATTAAAACTAAGGTTGCCTTTTAGTTAGGATCTGCTCATCTACAGAAAATTTATAAAGAGTGTAAAGGAAGAACCAATGTAACAGCAAGAACACAAAGATCATTCCATTTTCAGTCACCTTAGTTCTCATGCTTCCCAGAAAGTCTCAGCATCACCAAGGCATAAAAGAGAGAGATTCAGAGAGTATTATACTTTGATGATGATAGAAACATCCAAGAAAACTACTGGCCAATCATGAGTAACACAAATAGTTTATTAATGTAATTCCACCTAACAACAAACTCTTATTCTTTTACTTTTAATAATCCAGACTGTTTTATTATTATCAATTATTATTTTTCAAGATTTCATTAAATCTAAAGTATCTCAGAGTACTAAAACATGTATTAAACTTGGGTTTATTTCTTTTTTTAAAAAATTTTAAAAGATTTTATTTATTTGACACAGAGAGAGAGAGATCACAAGTAGGCAGACAGGCAGGCAGAGAGAGAGGGGGAAGCGGGATCCCTGCTGAGCAGAGAGCCTGATGCTTGCACGAGGCTCAATCCCAGAACCCCGAGACCATGACCTGAGCCAAAGGCAGAGGCTTAATCTACTGAGCCACCCAACCACCCCTAGGTTTATTTCTTTTTAATAAGGATTAAAAGAATTTAGGATCATATACATGACAACATTAAAGTAAGAACATAATGTTTTCTTATTCTGTCACATTCAAGTGTAGCCCATAAGGACAGATTGATTTGGACTATCTAAAGGAAGTGCTCTATATTTTATACCCATATTCATTTATTCAACCACCTACAACATGCTTGGTAAAGCACTGAACAACTGGGATACAGATCTCCACTTTAAGGCTACTGTCCAGGTAAGAGTAGGTAAAGATCCTAGCCAATACTTATAATACAGTGTGACAAGTATAATAATAGGTGTGTGTGTGTGTGTGTATGTAAGAGGAAGAATTTATATGAATTTGGGAATAAGAAGGAAGTGGTCATAGAAGACTTCTTAGAGGAAAAAGTTACTTGAAATGAGTCTCCCAGAATTTGCTTAGGACACTTCAGAATGAAAGAGCATTTGGAATTAAGACATGAAGATATTTCTTTGTTATTTCTATCTTAATTGAGCAACTATGAATTAGGACTTAAGCTACATGCTTTAAGGAAGATACATACTATAATCCTCCCAACCAACTGTGAGGCATTTAATATTATCACCTGTATATAAAGGATAAAAAGGAGATAATTTGCCCAAAGTCAAACATACTGGATTTTACCTCAAAGAGTCTGATTCCAGAGCCCATTTGGTATAACACTAGAGATAGCACGGCACCTCTAGAAATATCATAGTTTTCTCCATGATTAAGAATTTGTAATATCTGGGAGTTGAGGGAGCCATAAGAGGTAACACAAATCAGAAATGAAAGTGTGAAAAAGATGGTCTTCTTATATGAAAATACTATGTTGGGACATTATCTTATTGACTATCTGGTATCATTGTAGGATTTAAAGAAAGGATAAACAAAATTACATATTAATTTTAAAGTAGTTAATTATTTATTAATTTTATAATAATCAGTACAGAAGATAGATAGGAGAAGTAATCATTAGAGTTAGGAATTAACCTCTATCTCTACCTAAGATCTATCTCTATCTTAAGAAACTATGGCACCATTTCAAGCAGGAGATGGTAACTTGAACAGAATGAATGGGAACTGAATAAAAATGGACAAATTCAGGAGATACTGAGGAAGACTATCCACGGGCTTTTCAATAGATTATATGTGTGAAGAGGGGCAGAAAAAGGAGGAACATGGAATGACGCTCACATGTCTAGCCTCAGTAATAATTGGATTGTAGTGACTTCTGTTGATAGGGAATACAGAAAGAAGACACATTTAGGAAGAGAACAAGGGAAATGATGGATTCTCTTTGTAGAATGCTATTGCTGAAATACCTCTAAACAGTATCATGGCAGTTGAATATGATGATCTTGGATGCAGAGAGAGGCTAAGGCCAAATGTGTATTTGTATGCAATTTATAGACTACTGAACTTGTGTCAGTTGACAAGATCAATCAGAAGGATAAATTGAAGTAGAAGATAAGCTGGCTTAGATATCAAAAAAAAAAAAAAAAAAGATCCCATGAGAGAGGCGGAGAAGAAATGCCAGTAAAGAGACAGGAGCAGAAAAAAATTGTGGAACAGATCATTTTAGAGTATAAGCAATGTCATCAGTGTTAAATAGTAGAGAGAGTATAAGTTCAATAAGGACCCAAATGTGTCTACTGTACGTGGCCTTTGAAGGATCAAATTTGGTTGTATTGTAGGGCAGAAGTTAGAGCACAGTTTGAGGGGAAAGAGATTTAAGTGTTAGGCAATAGAGGGGTTAAGCTGATGCATCATGAGATCTACAGGGGCTAGAAAAGAAATTAAAGTCAGATAGAGTCTAGAACTAGAGGTTGTGATGAATTTAAAGAACAGAAGTTATACATCATCAAGGTACTAAGGAAATTGAAAGACTGGATGGTTGCAGTAAAAATAAGTGGCTCTAACTTTTAAGAATCCAGAGATAAAACATCCCTTAGTAGTTATACCATTTAAGCATCTTGCTACAGACTGAGTAACAGAAATTGCAAATGAAGGTCATTGAAGAAAAGGTCAGAAATTTGGGTAAATGACTATGCAAATGTTCAAAGTACCTGAAGTACCTGACAGCAGTTAGAGTAACTAAGGCAGGAGACATTCAAATAATATAAATGGGTGGAAGCAGGATTAGATAAGAGACCAGCCAGACAGCATGAATCTCAGGTGAGAATGGCTTTCCTCAAAAGGTAAAAAACACTAGGTAAGGAGATGGAAATGGGGAATTAAAGAAGGTCAACATCTCCTACCAGATCCAAGATAGGTGGAATATGGAAAATCAAGGTATCTCCACCAAAGAGAGCAGTAGAATATAAATTAACTTCCTCCTATAAGCACCTAGTAAGCCACAAACTCACCTCCATAACAACCAGAATTTCCTCTTACATAACATTCACTGTACTTGTGATTATAACAGCATATTTGTCTTTGACATATTTAACGTCTATCAGAGTTAGACTATCACTATCACACAATTCATTATTATGTTCATTGCACCTTCCATAAAAGAGCTATACACATTATAACCTTCTAGGAAGTACTGTATGAACGAAGGGCTGGGTAGGTGTACTGATCAGAAAAGCTCCTCTGTCTTCCAATTGGTTAACATATAAACAACAAAAATATGGATATGTCTCCTCCACATATGTAACAATACATTTCTATTGTTACTTGTATCATCAGTAAACAAGCTAGCTAGAGCTCTGAAGTATTTATTCCAGCATAAATGATTATTCAATGCCACTATATATTTTGATCAAATTAATTGGTAATATGGCAATAATCCTACTTCAATTTATGTTGTACATAAACAGTCACAGAGATGAACAAATCAAACTAATTAACTTTGAAAAAAATCTAGATACCGAAAACCACATTTACGGAAAAAAAAAAAAAGTCGGGTAATATTGCTAAAGACGCATTAAACATTCTAGTTTTGACTTCAGGTTCCCAGCTAAATTCTCCTTAATCCGTCTTACTTTTTTATTTCCTGATGATGCTTCCACTTGCAGTTTCAGAATCTGAAAATTACAATACCAGGGTCAGCATCAGAATTCTCAATGCTCAGAGTGACTGTTGTAACGAGCAAGGCTACAGATTCAGTCACTGTTTCAGTTAAAGGATCAATATTTGTATCTTGTCCAAAGTCTGCTATCTCTCCTTGACAATAACTTCCACCATTCCCTTGAGGAATAACCTGTAAATGTCTGCAATTTTGTATCTAAAGTTCTCCTTTCTCTCTCACTATCCATTGTCTTGGTGAAACACTTTTCTTTCTCACTACTTCAGAGACCTAATCTGGCATTAGCACTACTATTAGTTAGAAGAGCTGCAATTCGTAGAAGCTCATCTTAAAGAGGGCAGGTGGTAAACTGATATTTAGATTTTTTAAACTTTTATTTCCTACCAGTAGAAGCAACAATTTCAGATATAGAATCAGTCATCAAGTGTCAAATGCCAACAAAGGATCAAGATTTGATTAGTTTTGTGGTTTTGTTTTTGTTTTGTTTTTTTTAGTTTTTATTTTAATTCCACTTAGTTAGCATACAAGGTAAAATTAGTGTCAGGTGTATAATAGAGGGTCCCAGGCTTCCATACATCATCTGGTGTTCATCACAAGTGCCCTCTTTCATACCCATGACCTATCCTTCTACCCACCTCTCTTCTGAAAACCACTAGTTTGTTCTCTATAGTTAAGACTCTGTTTCTTGATTTGTCTCTCTTTCTCCCCGCTCCATTGCTCATTTGTTTTCTTTATTAAATTCCACATATGAATGAAATCTCATGGTATTTGTCTTTCTCTGACTGACTTATTTTGCTTAGCATAATACTCTCTAGCTCCATTCACATTGTTGCAAATGACATTGCATTCTTTTTTATAGCTGAGTAATATTCCATTGTGTGTGTGTGTGTGTATATATATATCCATTCATCAGTTGATGGACACTTGGGCACTTTCCATAATTTGGCTTTTTTTTAAGATTTTATTTATTTATTTGACACAGAGAGGGATCACAAGTAGGCAGAGAGACAGGCAGAGAGACGGGATGGGGAAGCAGGCTCCCCACTGAGCAGAGAACCCGATACGGGACTCGATCCCAGGACTCTGAGATCATGACCTGAGCCAAAGGCAGAGGCTTAACCCTCTGAGCCACCCAGGCGTCCCCAAAATTTGGCTTTTATAGATAATGCTGTTAAATATTAGGGGCATGTATCCCTCCAAAGTAGCATTTTTTAACCCTTTGGGTAAATGCCTAGTATTACAAATGCTGGATTATAGGGTAGTCCTATTTTTAACTTTTTGAATAAACTCCTTATTGTTTTCCAGAGTGTCCACACCAGTTTGCATTCTCACCAAAAGTTCAAGAGGGCTCCCCTTTATCTGCATCTTTGCCAATACCTGTTGTCTCCTGCGTTGTTGATTTTAGCCATTCTGACAGGTGTGTCTCATTGTAGTTTTGATTTGACTTCTGATCGTGAGTGATATTGAGCATCTTTTTCATGTCTCTATTGGCCATCTATGTCTTCTTTGGAAAAAAATGTATATTCATGTCTTCTACCCATTTTTAATTGGATTATTTATGGGGGAGTATTGTTTTCTAAGTTCCTTACATATTTTGGATACTAACCTTTTTTCAGATATGCATTTGCAAATATCTTCTCCCATTCCATGGGTTGCCTCTTAGTTTTGTTAACTGTTTCCTTCACTGTGCAAAAGCTTTTTATTTTGATAAAGTCCCAATAATTTATTTTTTATTTTGTTTTCCTTGAATCAGAAGATATATCTAAGAAGCTGCTGCAGCTTATGTCAAGAGAGACTACTGACTGTGTACTCTTCTAGGATTTTAATGGTTCCCTGTCTCACATGTAGGTCCTTAATCCATTGTGAATTTATTTTTGTGTATGGTGTAAAAAAGGGGTTCAAATCCATTCTTTTGTATGTGGCTGCCTGGTTTTCTGAACCCATTTTGTTGAACTATCTTTTTCTCATTGGATATTCTTGCCTGCTTTTTTGTCAGTTCTTGACCAACTTGTTTTCTTTAAAAGTATCAGTTTTGGGGCTCTTGGGTGGCTCAGTTGTTGAGCATCTGCCTTTGGCTCAGGTCATGATCCCAGGGTCCTGGGATCGAGCCCTGCATCAGGCTCCCTGCTCCACGGGAAGCCTGCTTCTCCCTCTCCCACTCCCACTGCTTGTGTTCCCTCTCTCAACGTGTCTCTCTCTGTCAAATAAATAAAACCTTTAAAAAAATAAAAGTATCTGTTTTATTAACCCAAATCTAATAGCTGAAACAGCTAATCTTTCCTATCAATTAGCATATCACATAAGTAAAAGATAGGATTGAATTCCTTTGATAAAGCAGAGTTCATAAAAATAGCTGGCACGTGCTTTATAGCTTATAAAGGCTTTTCTTAAGATTTATTTATTTATTTATTTGAGAAAGAGAGGGAGTGTATGAGTGAGGGGAGGGGCAGAGAGAGAATCTCAGGCAGACTCCCCACTGAATGTGGAGTCCTAAATGGGGATTAATCTCATGACCCATGAGATCACAACTCATGAGATAATGTCCTGAGCTAAAACCAAAAAGGCTGACACTTAACTGACTGAGCCGAGGCATCCCTATAAAGGCTTTTTTATAAAATGTTATAAAAGATAAATCTTATGGATCTGTTTATAACAGGAACCCTATAATATTTTAATAATGTATTCATTTAGTTCGTTTTTTAAATGTGAATTATTGAGGGCTTGCAAAGAAGTGGAATCATTAAATGCAGAAGAAAGCACATGGTAGCTGAAAACAACTGGGATTAGAAGATGAGATCCCTGGATTTAGCTCTACTTTTTCTCTCTGCTTGTTTGACCATAGGCAAGTTATTTTGTCTGTGTTTGTTTCTTCATTTGTAAAATGAAATCATATCCCTCTAAGTTTACTTCTTAATCGTGATTCAAATGAAAGTGTGCAAAATTTTATACTATTAGCCAGATCACATAGCTAATGCTACTCTAATCACCTACCAAGATCTGTCTTCCAAATATTTTCTCCAAAGCTTTCTCTAAGAGGTGGCAAATTCTAATCATCTTAAAGAATAACCTACGGAAAGAAGTTGAGAAATACATCTAAGTTTTCCTATATATTGTGGGACTTGTATTTTCACAGATACTTTGTCAAAACAAAAGATGCTGAAAGTCTTATTACATAATTCTATTTTTTCCAAACAACATCATCAAGTATAAGCCAATTAATGAAAGTTTTTACTAATACCATCAATGCTAAACTTCAGGGCAGGCATCTTTCAAGTGCTCTGTCTGTCAAGGTCAAAACCAAAAAACTTTGTTAGATATCATGCATGCTGTCACTGGGCTTTCAGGCATGTGTCACAACATCAAATTAACTAAGCCAAAAATCTGTGCCAGTCTCCATATTAGTATATTTTTATTGACTGGCACCAGATCAACTCAACATAGATATTTCATACAACACACTTTGAGAAACAAAACATATGCATTATTTTAATATTTTAAATGGAAATAAATGCTTGCATTATTTAAATTTTTAGTCAACTTCACTATTCAAAGAAATAGAAATGAATAAATGAGTAAGCAAGTCAGTGAATGAGCAGATTTAAAATTATAAGCTGAGACTATGCTAAGTATGTTACATGCATTATTTCATTTGATCTTCACAAAAATCAAAAGGTGCTTATAATTATTATTATTATCTTTCTCAGCAAAAGCAGATGTAAAGATAAGTGACTTGTTCAAGGACAGCGTTGGGAAGAAGAAAAGTGAGTCCATGATGCCCATCTTCAGAGCCTATACACTTAACCACTAAGCTGCTATTATCCACATCATAAAATAGTTTGCATTTTATTAATGACCATAGCATATATAAAACAGTTAGTACAGTGTGTGGCACGGGATTAGACCATGATATGAAACAGAAGAGGCAGCAGGGAAGAGTGTAGGGTCAGGAGAAAGAATGCAGGATTCAAATCCTGCTTCTGTCACTTACTAGTTAGAAGACCATGGGTAAATCACTTAACCTCTTTATGCCCTAATACGCAAAGTATTTTGTGCAGCACTCCAGAGATGACAAAAAATCTACTCATAGAATCATTATTCCCATTTTGCCAATGAGGAATATAAGTATCAGAAATATAAAGTAATTTTTCAAAGTCACATGGGCAAGGAGTGCCTCAAACTCAGGACTTTATATTCCAAAGCCATTTACTGTAGTATATGTTGTATTACTTTGGCCAAGAATCAAAATCAGGTCCCTCCCAAGGGAGGTTAAGAATTTTTTTTTAACTGACATATAACCTGACACACAATATCCTACATCATAGTGATTCGATATTTTTATACATCATGAATGACCCCCATGCAAAGTTATTATGATATTATTAACTATATTCCCTATGCTGTTCATTACATCCACATGAATTATTTATTTTATAACTGAAGTTATCCTTTACCTATTTTGCCTGCCTCCTTTGTCACAGATTATGTGTGCATGATCATTTGTGCATTGATTTACTTCTGAGGTCCCTGTTCTATTGCATGGATGATGTATCTGTTTTCATGTTAGTACCATACTGTTCTGACTACTACAGCTTTCTACTATAGTTTGAAATCAGGGAGCATGATGCCTTGGGCTTTGTTCTTTTTCAAGATTTCTTTGGCTATTCAGGGTTCTGGGGTTGTTTGGTTTGGGTTTTTTTTGTTTTTTGTTTTGTTGTTGTTGTTATTTTGGAGTGGTGGCAGGCTGTGGTTCCATATAAATTGAGATAATACAAATAAATGGAAAGATACTATGTGTTCATTGATTTTAAGAATACATTTAAAATATCTGTATTACCCAAAGCAATCTATATTCGATGCAATCCCCATCAAAATACCAGTGGCATTTTTCACAGAACTAAAACAAAACATCTTAAACATTTCTAAGGGAGGTGAGAATTTAACTGCCAATTCTTACTTCTAAATACCTTTGGAAAGAAATATGAGTGGCATCTTGATATAAACAAATAAATTAACAAATAAAACAAATAAGCCAATTAATCTAATAAACTGAGAATTCTACTTCTCTTCTAGAAATCAAATCTACTTTTCTTCTAGAAATCTACTTATCTTCTAGAAATCTAGAAATCAAATCAATCAATTACTCTAGAAAGAGTAAAGTCAGTGTAGGCAAACTATAGACTGTGGGACATCTAGCCAGCCACCTACTTTGTAAAATTCATGAGCTAAGAATAGTTTTTATATTTTAAATGGAGAAAAAAATCAAAAGAAGAACATCTTGTGCTAGGTATACATTACCAGAAATTCCAAATTCATGACCCATAAATAAACTTTTATTGGAAGACAAGCCATGTCCATTAGTTTACATACTGACTATGGCTGCTTTGCACTGCAACAGATTTGAGTATCTGTGACAGAGACTGTAAAGGCCCACCAAGTCTAAAACATTTACTATCTAGCCCTTTACAGGAAAAAAGTTTCTTGTTTTCCTTGCCTCTCCACCTTAGTTAAAGGTACTGGACAGTCCAAAAGAAATGTTGAAACAAATGTCTTCTGATCCCCTCATATACCCAGAAAATTCCCTATAATAATGGTTGACTATGCTGTGTTGTGCTATGTTATGCTAGGTCTCCAAATAAGGATACTTGGAGTTACTGGAATACAATACTGAAATATTCACCTTTTGATTACAGATCTTTACATCATGCCTGTTTTTAAGTTCTCATAGGAAAGTCTGACAAAAATCAGCTCACAGCATTTTCCCACAGAGAAAATAAGAATAAAGAAGATGACTTAAGATGACTTAGATGACTTAGAATATGACACTTAGGCTGAAAAATGAAGGCCCCCAGGTTGCCTAGGATGCATACTGAGCATGATAAGCATGATATTCTGAGACAGAGGAAAGGGCTGGTGTATCTGGGATAAAAGATGGCATACTAACCCTAGACTCACATTGTAGAATCAGCTGACTTTTTCAATTTGGGGCCTAAGGAGCTTGACAACGGTCAAATGTTCAGAACCCTGGGAATGATAAATGATTGGATTTGGTATCAGCTCAGGCAACAGTGTTCTCTGGTTTAGCATTTCTAATGACCTTTGGAAACTATAAGCTCAACATTACTTTTTTAATGAATTTCCTTTGTCCTATTTCAGGAGCCCTCAGCACTCCTTGGTTACACTTGGGTGACTCATAATTAGTTCTGCAATACAAACATAGATTACAATTTTTAAAAAGAGAGAGTAAAAACAAATATGCTATCAATCACAGCAGAGGGAGACAAAAGGAATTGTAACAAAATGTGTTGGTATTGCAAATTACCTAGTTTTATTACTTGTTCTCTTTTCTATCTATTTATTTACTTATTTATTTTAATTAAGATTCTACATCCTTTAACCCAGTCTTGTTCTTTCAATGACATTTTATTTTCTAAGCTTTAAAGAAGTGACTTACAAATATTCTTTAATGTTTATGGCACTTTGCTCAGATAAGCCACCCTGGTCATTAAATTTGATCTTCAAGTAAATAGTATAGTGATTGCTACATGGCACATCTAAGAATCATAGAATTGAATATCCATGAGCATCATGGTAGAATCCATATGGAGTTAAATTACGTGATACTGGGACTGATAAATCCTGGTTTGAAACCAATTCCTGTTATTCACTAGTTTATAATCTGAAGTAATTTATTTTAGTTCTCTAAGCCTTAGTTTCAAAAGACCTCCTGTCCTCACAGAATGTGTCCTTATAGAATTGTGATCCAATAAAATCTAGTAATTCATATAAAGTGCCCAGCACAGAAAGTGCTCATTAAGCATACTTAATATTATTCTATTATAACACAGTCTGACAATCCTGTACCCTACTGAATCAATGCACAGTGATAAATACATAAGTGTTCTTCTACAGTGTCCCTGAAGACCTTTTGGCTGGGTGATCTTTACTCAACAGATGCCCTTAAAGATGCCCATTTTTAGACACAAAATGGATGAAAGACCTCAGTGTGAGACAAAAATCCATCAAAATCCTTGAGAAGAACACAGGCAGCAACCTTTTCAACCTCAGCCGCAGCAACTTCTTTCCAGAAACATAGCCAAAGGCAAGGGAAGCAAGGGAAAAAATGGACTATTGGGACTTCATCAATATCAAAAGCTTTTACACAGCAAAGGAAACAGTCAACAAAACCAAAAGACAACTGACAGAATGGGAGAAGATATTCACAAATGACATATCAGATAAAGGGCTAGTATGCAAAGTCTATAAAGAACTTATCAAACTCAACACCCAAAGAATAAATAATCCAATCAAGAAATGGGCAGAAGACATGAACAAACATTTCTGCAAAGAAGACATCCAGATGGCCAACACACACATGAAAAAGTGCTCCACATCACTCAGCATCAGAGAAATAGAAATCAAAACCACAATGAGATACCAGCCCACACCAATCAGAATGGCTAAAATTAACAAGTCAGGAAATGACAGATGTTGGTGAGGATGCAGAGAAAGGGGAACCCTCCTACACTGTTGGTGGGAATGCAAGCTGGTGCAGCCACTCTGGAAAACAGCATGGAGGCACCTCAAAAAAGTTAAAAATAGAGCTACCTTACAATCCAGCAATCGCACTACTGGGTATTTACCTAAAGATAAAAATGTAGTGATCTGAAGGGGCACCTGCACCCAAATGTTTATAGCAGCCATGTCCACAATAGCCAAACTATGAAAAGAACCTAGATGTCCATCAACAGATGAATGGATAAAAAGAAGTGTTTTATATATAGAGAGAGAGATAGATGATAGATAGATAGATAGATATAGATATAGATATAGATATAGATTGATAGATATAATGGAATACTATGCAGCCATCAAAAGAAATGAAATCTGGCATGACGTGGATGAGACTTGAAGGTATTATGCTGAGTGAAAGAAGTCAATCAGAGAAAGACAATTATTACATGATCTCTCTGCTATGAGGAATTTGAGAGGCAGGGCAGGGGGTCATGAGGGAAAGGGAGGGAAAAAAATGAAACAAGATGGGATTGGGAGGGAGACAAACCATAAAAGACTCTTAATCTCACAAAACAAACTGAGGGTTGCTGGGGGTTGTGGGGGCTAGGGATAGGGTGGCTGGGTTATGGACATTGGGGAGGGTATGTGATATGGTGAGTGCTATGAAATGTGTAAGACTGATGATTCACAGACCTATACCCCTGGGGCAAATAATACATTATATGTTAATAAAAATCGTTTTTAAAAAAGATGCCCATTTTTTATCCATATGCTCAAATTACCATTATTCTTCTTGTATTAGTCTTCAATCATTGCCTCTCCTTAGTCCCATTCTGCTTCCTAGAACTACACAAAATTAATCTGTCCTATGATCACCCACATAAGTTTTCTCTTCCTCAAACTAATTAACCCAAGTTATCTCAGCAACTTCTCATATTTTTTCAATGGTCCTCAGTACTAGCTGCACACAAAACTCACATGGAACTTTTAAAAAATCTGGATACATGAAGAACTCACGAGAAAAATTAAATCGGAATCCCTGGAGGTGAGACCAAAGCATTGGTGTTTTAAAAGCTTCCTAGGCAGATAAGGAGAGCACTTATTGTGATAAGCACTGGGTGTTGTTATGCAAGTGTTGAATCACTATATTGTACACCTGAAACTAATATTACACTGTATATCAAATAACTGGAACTTAAATAAAAACTTTAAAAAAGCTCCCCAGGCAGCTCTAGATATTCAGCCATAGTTGAGAACCACTATATATGTATTTTCGAAGTATTTCATAATAACAATTATTTTATTCCTAAGTAACTTCAGTTTTTAGCATTGCCTAAATTACTACTCTCAAATAAACATCGCACTCTTGATGGCTGAGGTGGATCAAATATATTATACCTTATTTAAACAAATGCAGTCCAACACTTCTCAGACATTACTGTGCATTAAGAGTAACTTGGGGATTTTGTTAAACTATAGGTCATGATTCGGAATCTCCGGGATGGCGCCCAAGATTCTGCGCTTCCAGGAAGCCCCTACACAATGCTGATGTTGCTGGTCCAAGGGCCGTACTTTGAGTAGTGGATGTCTACCTACTGATAGTGCCAGTACTGAGAGAGAAAGAGAACAAATAGTGTCTTGGTCACATCATATGTCACTCAATTCATTCTTTTATAATTTCTATGTATTTGGTGAGTTTGTAAATTGGTTGGCAAGCCACCTGTCTCAAATACTGGCTATTTTCTCAGATATTCATTTTGGTGCCTGGTTTGGAAATCAACATCCATTTGTCTTTGTGGCAGCTGTGATTGTGAATTTAGCTAGCTAGAGGAACTCAGAGAAGTATTAATTTTGTACTTTTAATTTCCAAAAAAAATTTTCTAAAACATTTATGTAACTTGAGAAAATAAACATCTCTTGAGTACAAGAATTATGTATTTTCTTAATAGTTATTACACTCAATGTCTTTAACATGAGAGACATAAAGAAGATGCTAAATGTATACCGGTTTATTAATAAATTGATGAGACATACTGGACAATAAAACACACTTTTTATGCCCATGGAATAACTAAGGAGGGAGAGAGTATGCAAAAAAAAATGATAAATTGCCAGCATATACAGTGAATGTAATTTGGCTAATAAATGGGAAAACTGAAGGGTTGAAACAAAGCTTTGAAAAAAGTAATAATCTGTAAAAAGGTAGAGAAAGAGGGCAAGGAAAAGACATTTCAACATTTAATATGTATAGTTTTACATCCAGAATCAACATCATGCTTGACTTGGGATATCTAATGAGACTGCAGACCTAAATGGTGTACTTGTAGGACCTTCTGTCACATAATGTCAGGGATAATATATTAAGCCAAGGAACATGTGAGTTATATTACAACTGCAAGGGAATAAAAATTAAAACCCCTTCATGTGGAAATAGACATAATCGTGCTACATTTCCCTGTAGAAGAGCATACAGTAGCAATTTTTCTTCATATAATATTACATTAGTTTTAATTCTTATTAATAAGATACAAGAGTCATTAACACTATTAAAAATCTAATTATGTTAGCAATTTTCCATCATGTCATATTTGAGCAGTTAAGTATTGGTATTTGTTTTTCCTAATGGGATTCAAAAGTCTAATTAATAGGCTTTCTTTTGTGGTTAAGTGGAATGAATCTCTATGAGAAGCAAGCCATTTTTAGTATCTGCAGGCAGCTTCTTTTCTCATATAGTATACTACCAAGTCATGTGCCCATCTGTGGTATAAATAACTAGATGCAAATTATGAGTTTATCCTATGAAACTGAATAACACTTTTCATTATATGTGATGTTAGAACTACTGTGTTCTAAAAATGTTGCTATATTTAGCAGGCAAGAAGTGTAGAAAAAGAGTATGCAGTAAATTATTGCTTAAGGAAATTTGTGGAAACTGAAGATGGCATATTGAATGGGTCAGATGCTTTTTCTGCTTGAGCTGGTATTATTTGGGGGCAGTGCACATACAAATAACTAAGAGTCAAAAGTTATGTTTCTTAACTCCAATCTTGTTTAATTTAACCTAAAGTTAATGTCTTAATGAGAAAATTTGTGTGTTAACTATGGCACTTTATTACTTAGTAGTATGCTAGTGTGTGTGTATAGTATATAATATGATATACAGACTAAATAATATATAATATATAAATATAAGCAATACATATAATATGCTGGTATATATGTTATATATAGTATATATAATATCACAACAATATACATTAGTATACATAGCATATATATGCAATGTAATAATTATATAATTATATGTAATATAATAAAGTGTACTTACAATCTGTACTATACATATAAGCATAGTACCAAAGAATAAAGAATATTTATAAAGGTAGCTCTTTCTTGGTGGTTGTTATTATTAAAAATGCTTCGTGGGGGCACCAGGGTGGCTCAGCCAATTAAGTGTCTGTCTTCAGCTCAGGTCATAATCCTAACGTCCTGGGATCGAGCCCCACAATGGGCTCCCTGCTTGGTGGGGAACCTGCTCCTCCCTCTCCCTCTGCCTGCTGTCCTCCCACCCCCACTTGTGCTCTCTCTGTGTCAAATAAATAAATAAATAAAATCTTTAAAAAAATGCTTCTGTGAGGGGTGCCTGGGTGGCTCAGTGGGTTAAAGCCTCTGCTTTCGGCTCAGGTCATGATCTCAGGGTCCTAAGATAGAGCCCCACATTGGGCTCTCTGCTCAGCAGGGAGCCTGCTTTCCCCTCTCTCTCTGCCTGCCTCTCTGCCTATTTGTGATCTCTGTCAAATAAATAAATAAAATCTTTTTAAAAAAATGCTTCTGTGATATGCTAGTCATTTGTTATTAACCATCATATTTTTCCCTTCAGACTGTTAATTGTAATTGCTTTATTAAGACTTTATTTTTTACAGCAGTTTTATGTTAACAGCAATATTTATGGGAAGGTACAGACACACGTCCATAAACCCCCATCATCAACATCCTCTACCAAAGCGGTACATGTGTTCCAATTCTTGAACCTACACTGATACATCAATCATCACCCAAAGTCCGTAGATTACATATGACTCACTTTTGGTGTTCTACATTCTATGACAAATGTACATTTGGAATGCACATTCAGACAAATGTACAGTGGCATGTTTCCATGATTATGATACCATATAGAGTACTTTCACTGCTCTAGAAGTCATCTGTGCTCTGCCTATTCACCTATCCTCACCTTCCACACTGGCAACCATATATCTTTTCACTATCTTCATATTTTGCCTTTTCTAGAATGTCCATATAGTTGGAACCATATAGCATGCAGACTTTTCACACTGACTTCTTTAACTTAGTAATATGTAATTAAGGTCCAACATGTCTTTTCTTGGTTTGATAGCTCATTTCTTTTATAGCACCAAATAATATTCCTTTGTCTGAATATACTACAGTTTTTTTTTATGTATTCACCTACTGAAAGGCATCTTGGTTGCTTTCAAGTTTTAGCAATTATGAATAAAAGCAGTTACAAACATCTATGTGCAGGCTTTTATGTAGACTTAAGTTTTCAGGTCCTTTGGGTAATTTCCAAATTTTATAAAAAACTAGTAAACTGTCTTCTAATGTGGTTGTACCATTTTTGTATTCTTGCCAGCAATTTATGAGAGAGTTCCATATCCTGGCCAGCATTTGGAACTGTCAGTGTTCTGGATTTTGGCCATTCTACTAGGGGTATAGTGGTATCTCCCTGTGTCTTAACTCACATTTCCATAATGACATATGATGTGGGTCATCCTTTCACATGCTTAGTTTCCACCTGTACATCTTCTTTGGTGAGATATATGTTAATGTTTTTGACCCATTTTTAAATCAGGTTGTTTTTTATTCTCAAGTTCTATGCATTGTTTGTAATTTTTTCCTGGTTTGGGAGCCTTCTTCATATTGCTTTTTTTTTTAAATTAACATATAATGTATAATTTGCCCCAGGAGGTACAGGTCTGTGAACTGTCAGGCTTATACACTTCATAGCACTCACTATATCACATACCCTCCCCAGTGTCCATAACCCAACCACCCTCTTCATATCTCCCCTCCCCCCAGCAACCCTCTGTTTGTTTTGTGAGGTTAAGAGTTTCATGATTTGTTTCCCTCCGGATCCCATCTTGTTTCATTGTTTGTGTTTTAAATAACACTCCTTTATCAAATGTCTTTTGCAAATATTTTCTCACAGTCAGTGGCTTGTCTTCTCATTTTCTTGACATTCTTTCTTGCAGAGCAGAAATTTTTAATTTTAATTAAGTCCAGCTTATCGATTATTTCTTTCATGGATTGTACCTTTGGTGTTACATCTAAAAAGGCATCACCAAATCCAAGGTCATTTATTTTTCTCTTAAATTATCTTCCAAGAGTTTTATAGTTTTGTATTTTGTATTTATGTCATGGTCCATTCTGAGTTATTTTTTGTGAACAGCATATGGTCTGTATCTAGATTCATTTTTTTTCCCATGACAATGACCAGATATTCCAGCATCATTTCTTGAAAAACACTATCTTGGCTCCACTGTACTGCCTCTATTCCTGTGTCAAAGATCAGCTGACTTGATCTACCTGGGTTTATTTCTGGGCTCTCTATTCTGTTCCAATCATCTATTTGTCTACTATTTCACCAATATCATATTGTCTTAATTTTTATACTTTTTAGAGCAAGTCTTAAAGTTGAGTAGTATCAGTCCTCCAACTATGATCTTCTCTTTCAGAGCTATTCTGGGTCATTTGCCTCTCCATATAAACTTTAGAATCAGTTTGTCAATATCCATGAACTAACTCACTAAGATTTTGATTGGGATTGCACTGAATCTATATATCACCCTGGAATCTATTTTTCATTCCTTAATGAGACTTAATATTATTCTATCTCATACTGTAAACCTATATATACTTATTTTAGTATTCCCAGTAAACTATAAATTCTTTAAGATTATGGATAATTTGCTTAATTATTTTTGAAAATTGCTGATTTGTCTGAAATATATAAATTGCCCAATGGAGCTTTTCAGAGATACAAGGAAAAGGGTGAGATTTGTTAACATATTAACATATACAGTATTTAAAAACATAAAGCAGGATTAATTATAACCATGGCTCATCCCCCTAAAACAGACCACCCCTACTTCCATCTATTTTGCATCTTAATATTCTGTATTTTTCAAAGAGTTTTACAACTTTAAAAAGGTTTAATAATCAAGGTTGAGATATGCAGATAAGATTGTAGATTGAATAAACACTTTTATCACTGTTACCTCTCCAAGAACCAGTAGAATGACAACAAATTATTTTTAATGCCTAAAGCCATAAAGATAAAGGCAGTGCAAAAGGAGAAAGCAGCCCCAATTCTGGGAACTAGAAGGCAGGTAAACGAGTGCTAAGTTACATAGAATTAATTGATTGCTAAGCAGTCAGGGAGGAAATCTAGGAAGCAACCATATTCTACAACTACAAAAGTTCAGGAAATGAGGATAAAGGTGGCATCAAAAGCAGGAAGATACTTATGAAGCAGTTAACTGCCAGAGCTCCCCTACAGCAGCATTAGTCTAGAGGGCTACACTCTTCTGAGGGAAAGGGGAAAAAAAAAAAAAAGCTTTTATAAACAACACTAAGTAGTATCATACTGAGAAAAGAAGAAGAAGGGAAAGTGAAGTAAATGTTTACACACTGAAACTCAGATTCCCTAGCTTTTTTCTCACACAAAACTTCCAGAATGTTTGCATTCTAGGGATGAGTTAGAAGAGATCACTCTGAACATTCTAAGATAGAGAATATAACAATACTGACATTTGGTTTACCATTATAACTGCCCAGCCTTTGAGCTTTTAAAACCTCATTTGAGCGGCGCCTGTGTGGCTCAGTGGTTAAGCGTCTACCTTCAGCTCAGGTCATGATCCCAGGGTCCCAGGATCCCAGCCTCATCCGGCTCCCTGCTCAGCAGGAGCCCTGCTTCTCCCTCACCCACTCCCCCTGCCTGTGTTCCTTCTCTCACTGTGTCTCTCTGTCAAATAAATAAATAAAATCTTAAAAAAAAAAAAACTCATTTGATAAATCCTCAAAAGTTTAGAATCTCAAATCATCTTTTCGGTTTCCCACTACTGAAATCAGCAAAAAGCCAAGGATTATCAGATATAAGGAAATTTTCATAATGAAACACAGAGAACAAAACAAGCATGTAAAAATATGAACGAAACAGAAATACACAGAGAAATTTTAAAAATTAGAAAGTCATTAACACACTTAGAATGACAGGGGTAACTGGGTGGCTGCATCAGTTAAGTGCCTGCTTTTGGCTCAGGTCATAATCCCAGGGTCCTGGGATTGAGCCTGGCATCAGGCTCTCTGCTCAGTGGGGAGCCTGCTTCTCCCTCTCCCTCTGCCCTGCCCCCCTGCTTGTGCATATGCTCTCTTTAAAAAATTTAGAAAGATAAATGAATATATTTATTAGATGAAACAATAGACATGAGAAAGCCTGATAAAATAAGAAAAAATGCTTGTACATAACTATGATAGCAGAAATATCAGATTCATCAGAAGTGTTAATAGTAGAACCAAAACACACCAAAAAGTTGGAAAAATAGCATGGGAAAGATTAGAAAATTAGAAAACTAGAGCAAGAAGCCCAATACCTATATGCTTGGAGCTCTACAAAGAAAGAACAGAGAAAGGAGGGAAGAAATTTTTAAAAATCAAGAAAATTTCCAGGGACTTGAATTTTTAGACTGTGAAGTCCACTCTAAGTAACCAGCATAATGGAAACAATATACTGGCACCAATGACAGACACTCACTGTAATATCATCATGAAATTTTATAACACTAGGAACTGAGAGAAGATGCTCCAGCCTTATGGAGAAAATAAACACAGAATACCATCCAAATTCTGAAAGAAAAATATTTTTTTTTAAAGATTTTATTTATTTATTTGAGAGAGAGAGAGAGAGCATGAGAGGAGAAAGGTCAGTGGGAGAAGCAGACACCCTGCCGAGCAGGGAGCCCAATGTGGGACTCGATCCCGGGACTCCAGGATCATGACCTCAGCTGAAGACAGTCGCTTAACCAACTGAGCCACCCAGGCGCCCAAGAAAAATATTTTCTAATTTTGGATCTGGCTAAACTAAATATAAGTATAAAGGTGGAAGAATGATTTCTACAGATATGGTACAACCTAATTAATTAATTAATTAATTGAAGAAGAAGAAAAAAACACTTCTCATCAGCTCATTCTCTGAAATAAACCAGAATGGGCTTCTCTGAGAATGTGTAATTCAAGAAAGAGGAAGTCAATAAATCCAGGAAACAGAAGGTCCAACTCAAAAAGAGGAAAAAAAAAAAAAAAAAAAGAACCAGTCCCCAGGAAATCATGAATGAAACACTCAAAACCACAGCTAAGTAGATGTTTGGGAAACAAGACTAAATGGGAACATGTGAAAGACCAGGAGAAGCTGCTTTCACAGTGAGACAGATAAATTACCTGACGTCTTCTTCCATATTAAGAGAAAACACAAACAATTGGGGGAAGAATTTGTAACTGAATTTGTGAAAAGTTATAGAGAGCTAAGCAAATAAATAGCAACCAAAAATTAATTCTGGGGAAACAAAAATTTGCCAGTAAGGACAATTAATCATTATCATACTCAACTGAGAATAACATAAATGTTTATGACATAGCTATTTGGGGAAGCCAGGAGTGTTGGAAATCTGTGTTTAGGAAGGGGAAATATGTGTGTAAATGTGTAGGCATGTAGGCAAAACAGTCCGGAGCAGAGAAAAAGGAATACATGAAATGCTGATATTCTTTAGAGGAAATTCAATAGATAATATTTAAAAAGGGAAACAGCATGTATTATTTAGAAATAATGAACTAAACAGATGGAAATATGAATGAACTAAACAGATGGAAAATAATTACCTTGAAGAGTACAAAATAATTGGATGAATTGGATAAGAGGACAGTTATTTTCCATAAGATTGCTTATACTTGATAAATTATATATATGTATATATACATATACATATTTAAATATCTTAAAGTATATGCACATCCTTTCATAAACACAACTGATTTTAAATATCTGAAGTAAAAATCAATAATAAAATTAGTTTCCTAAAGTCTAAAATATGGTATGTCTTCATTAAATACTTTGATTTAAATAGTCTGGACTAAACTCCATTTAATTGAAGACACTGTACTAGAACCTAATATACCACACAAGGATGACAAAAAAATTTCTACACTCATGGGGCGCCTGGGTGGCTCAGTTGGTTACGGCTGCCTTCAGCTCAGGTCATGATCCCCAGGTCCTGGGATCCAGCCCAGCATTGGGCTCCTGCTCAGAGGAGAGCTTGCTTCTCCCTCTCCCTCTGCCTGCTCCTCTGCTTACTTGTGCTCTCTTACCTCTCTGTCAAATAAATAAATCTTAAAAAAAAAAAAAAAAAAAGAATTTCTAAACTCATGCCCATTTGACCAAAGGTAGTTGTTTACACGGTGTTGTGTTGAACAGGATTTTGAAACTGAATGTAGGATTAGTGGAAGAGTCCTGTGATTGATTAATGTCTTGTCATGGGTAGAAGAGCGGAAAATAGACAAAGCATTTTCCAACCTCAGTTAATGAGACAGCAGTAAGTTCTAAGAAGTTTCTCCACTGTTCAGTGTGTGGTTTTATGCTGATCAGCAGTATTATAAATGAAATGATCATACAATCAAACAAATGGAGGTATTTTTGAAAGTAAAATGAAGGGGGTGAGGTGGCTATTAATACTTATGCAGGGACAAAAGGTATAAGTGGGGCAAACCAGGTCCGTCTCCATTTATACCTGTTGTCTCAGCATAATTATTTTTGGTCATACTAGGTATAAACTATAATATGAATAAAAAGATGAGTTTGGTGTTGAAGTTATGATTTAGAATTATTCTTAAATTGTTGTTGAGAAGCCATTGGTAGAATAATATGAGACATCTAGAAGTCCTAGAAATGGCATAATACAAGAGCTTCAAGAGCATGGATAAAGATAGTTCTCTGTCTGAATTATATAACGTGTGTGTGTGTGTGTGTGTGTGTGTGTGTGTGTAGTGTGTATATATAGATATATTATGTACATATATATAGAAAATATATGCATATTTTTAGTTTATTTTTAATCATAAATCTGGTAAGATCTCAAAAAGAAAGTACTAAAATTTGACTTTCAAGTTGCAAATAACAACACAAATGAAAATATAATGGCTATGACATTATTTCCATATTAGAGCAAAGTTCTGAGAAAGAAAATGTGACTTCTTACCTATTTGATTAATTAATTAATTACCTATTTTTATTTTCCCTATTCAACTAGATATGTTCTTAGTATTTTTTAGCTAAGAAGTTTGAGATCTTTCTCCATGCTCTTTTTGCCCTTTCGAGAAAAACTGTTTTTCAAAAAGTTTATTTTACTTTCATTGGCATATGTATTATTTCTCTATATCTTATTTTGCTTTTCTACTTATCTTAAGCTAGTGGTTTCTTCATATTATAGTTTTTTACTAATTTTGACTTTTATGCTTGTCTTCTTTTGCTTTCTCTGTATTGATATATCTTACTTCCTAAATTATATATTTAACTTATCTTAATTGAATCTGTCTTAATTATTTATGTTACTGTATATTTAGGGCTGTGAATCTTCATCTGAGCATGGCTTTTGTTATTTCTCATGTGGTATCTTCATTTAATTTTTTAATTCAAGTTAGCTAACATATAGTGTAGTATTGGTTTCAGGAGTAGAATTTAGTGATTCATCACTTACTTATAACACCCATTGCTCATCCCAACAAGTGCCCTCCTTAATCTCCATCACCCACTTAGCCTATCATCCCAACCACTTCCCCTCCAGCAACCCTAAGTTTGTTCTCTATAGTTAAGAGTCTCTTATGGTTTGCCTCCCTCTCTGTTTTTATCTTATTTTATTTTTTCCCTTCCCCTAAGTTCATCTGTTTTGTTTCTTAAATTCCACATATGAGTGAAATCATATGATATTTGTCTTTCTCTGATATTCTGTAATTTTGGTTTCAACTGCTTCTGTGGTTCAAAATTTTTTATTTTTAATATTCTTAATTTTCCTCTGATAAGTAAAGATACTACTTTTTAGTTTTATTACAATATTGTGATCAGAGAATGTTTGATGTATTTTTTTAACACTTAGCTCTTTCTTTGAGGCCTAATATAAAATCAATTTTTATGACTGCTTTTTTGCACATCTGAAAAGAAAGTATGTTCTTAGATTTCTGGGTATAAAGTCCAATGAATATCAATTAGATCTAAAATTATTAAATTTTATGTGATTTAGGGCTCTCATACCCTTACTTACTTTTTGGCCATTTGTATGTCAAAGAGGAGAAGCAAATTAAAATAACATAATCTTAATGTGCTCCTGACTATTCTTTGTACTCCCTGTACCTTTGGTTATATTAATGTTGATGCCTTGGTATTTTACATGTAGATGTTTACAAGTGATAAATTCTTCATTTGGATTAAACCCTGTTTCATAATAAAATGTCTTCTTGGTCTCTCTTCAGTGTTGTTTTTTTTTTTTTTTTCTGTGAGAGGAGGGATAAGTCTTAATTCAAATTGTTTGATATTAGTATCATGACATTGCTTTCTTCAGCTTGCTTTGGTTAGGTATCATCTCTACTTTTAATCCTTCTGAAGCTGTGGTTCCTTATTGTGGCTTCTATTTCTTATACTTAGTTTACAGGTTAATTTTTT